>PVJI01021295.1:0-27352 GCA_004026765.1 Micronycteris hirsuta
GTGTTTGTTTGCTCAAGCACAGTATCTGGTGTTGGGAGTTTGATAATAAGGAGTCTCACATGCTACATAAAAGAATTTGTTTTACCCTGGGTTTCTGTTTGTTTCTCTCTTTCTTTTTATTTACTTATTTAATTTTTTTTGCATCTTTGAAGAATTGAGCTGGATAATAATTTGATCATATTTATACCTGGGAAAGGTCTCATGGGAACCCTACTTGCTTATGTTACTGCTCCAGTGGGTTTTCTGTGTGGTTGTGGTCATCATTTTTAAGAACAAATGAAAGCAAGCAGGCCCAAGGTCAGGACGCGATCATGAGGGAGAATGGAGGAGAAAGGATAAAAGAAGACTGCAGATGAGGCTCCAGGATCCATGTTCCGCTGACAGGATGAGGAAGTTTTGCCTTGAGACTGACAGGAGGCCCGAGAGGCAGGAGGAAACTCAGAAGAGGCGGGTTTTTCCGTAAAACCCAGGAAAGGAGAAGTTTCCAGCAGACATGCTCACCGGTCTTGAATACCAACACACAAGAAGAGGGCTCAGAATGTCCATGAGATAAGGCAATTTAAGAGGAGTGGAATCTAATGTTAGTAGAAGTTGAAAGCTGAGTCACAGTTTGTAGCCAATGTTTACTTTTCTCACCTGTAAAATGAGAGTAATACATGAGAGTAAAATACTTGCCTTGCTTTCCTCACAAGGTTAAAAATTCTCACTTTCCTTCCCACCCTCCTTCATAAAGTCTTGAATGTATCAGGGGCCAACCCTTTTTGCGTCCTTCATCCTAGGGATCTGGACCTCTACCTTACTTAGGACCCCAGCTAGCCCTGATCTGCTTCGCCAAGTTCTTCATCACTTCAAGCGAATTCCTCTCTGAACAGAGGAGCATGGAGAGAAAAATATTTGCTGACCAACTCTAATTGCCAAGAAGCACAAGAAATGGAATACAGAAGAAGGAAGCTCCACTTCACTTTAAAGACACAGTGTCATTTTTTTTACTTGGTACTCACTTAATTGGAAAACAGCTGAGAACCAAGAAACAAACAAGAGACCTCTGAGCAGCCAAAATGTCCACACCGCAGAGACTGCCCTTATTAATGAACTTTACCAAAAAGATTTCATGAAGTCCTTACTCAGGGCCCAATCTTCCCCTTCAGAGATTCTAGTAGGCTTGGTGATATGGTTTCCAAATGAGTGGCCCAATAAGAGCAGCAAATTAAAAGAAGAAAACTAGAAGAGACACATCAATAACAGTAATGAGTGACAGCTCAGGCCTAACAGCAAGGATGGAAATGGGAAAATAACTACAGAAAGCAAACAAAAGAAATAAAAATCACAGCAGTTTAGGATCATTTAGGGAAGAAGAAAAGCATCCTACACATTTCAGGAGACTCCTGAGCGCACTAGGGCTCAGCAGGATGGCCTACACCATCATGAAAAGAAGTTATACTATTTGGTATAGTCTAAAAGGGCAAAGACATCTGTAATATATAATAACAACACAAGAAGACTATGGCTTGATTCGTTTATTCTTTAAAAAGCATTTTGAGGGCAGCTCTGTGCCAGGCAGTGTGCCAGGTGCAAAGCCGTAATAAGATGGTGTCAGCTTTGAGTAACCCTCACTTATCCAGGAAGCTCAGCTACTCAGAGATTCATTCCCTGCAAGGCGTCCTTTGGAGAGCCCTGAAAGAGAACATTTATTTAAAAATCAAGATTCTTGGGAAACCTGAACAATTCACTTCTCCCATTGGCCAAATCGGGTCTGTTTTATCTAGAGTGGAGTGACCACTTTTGTTGACAGAAGAGGAAGAGGAATAGTGTCAATATTTTTAAAAACCTTCCCAGGCGATGCTAACAGCCAGCCCGGACTGCTTATAACTCTAAAATTCCATCATTTCCCCTGTATCTTACATCAGCTAAAGTAAAAAATAATATCCCCATAAATAATATAGTCCTAATTCAATGAAAAGAAAACCCCAAATTTTTTATATTAAAATTTAATCTTGTAAGTGAAGAGAAAAATCATTAACAAGAGAAATTCAATTCGTGGTATTTTTTCATAATTTTGAGGTCTACAGATTAAAAAATTGAGGAACTAAGCTAAAAAAAATTTCAAACACAATTATATTTTGGCTACATCATCTTCATGGCATCTTGCATGAACCCTCAAGGTATTAATAATCAAGTCACAGGGAACCAGAAACTTTTGTTGTAAAAACAGTATATCAAATAAAGCTTGTCAGTCTTTAGAAATAATGCCAAGTCTCTATCCCTGTCCCCTCATACTGTTGAAGTTTTTTTGCTTTTGCAAACCCAGATATAATGTGAGGATGAAAGAAGAAAGATGTTGAAGCCAGAAATAGTATCATTAAATAGGGTTTAGGGCCCCTGTGGAATGTAATGTGTTATAGAGTGACATTATATGTAATTAAGATGTCTAGGGTTTATTTCAACCCTCAGGGGACAGGTGCAAAATACATAGCTACAAGTATTAATAACAATGGTTAAATAACAATAATCCAAGGTCTTCTTGGATCTCAGAGTTTTGGGTTTTTTGTTTGTTTGTTTGTTTTAATGCTAAGTAACTGTTGTTTGGATAACTCCAAGAACAAGTTAACTGAGGCAAAGGATATTTGACTCAGGACCAAATGCTAACTTCCACTCTGGAATCAGGTGAGTCCACACATGGTTTTGCCTTTCTCAAGAAGAAAAGTCTCCCCTATCCTCCTTTCTTTTCAGGAACAAATTGAAAACCTATAGATTTAGGAAGCTGTGGTGACTGAGGAGTACATACTGGGTTTTGGTAGGCTAGAGAATCTTGTCCTTGCTCAGTGTAAGATCTTCCTGGGCGTTTGCTGTGAGGAACAAATTGGTGAACCAACATATACCCTCTATACACAGATCACTGTGTTAAGAGCTGCAGGAGATTGGTATTTTAATACTATAAGAGCAAGGCTTCTGTCCTCAAGGAAATTAAAATATAGCTGGGAAAAAATCCACAAACATCAACTAGGGAGTTGTATGCCATAATTCATGATTAAGTAATAAATTAATATCATAGCTGTTCAGAGAAGGAAAATTTAAATCAGAATAATTGGGAAAGACTTCATGGAATTCACACACTGGGGTTTTGAAGGATGCTACCAGAACTAGTTTCAAGTGGATATGCAAGGGAAAGAATTGATACCATGTGTGGAATTGTATGTTGGTAAAATGACCTTTATGACTTCCTTTTCCTCTCAGTTTTTATTAATAAAAAAGAAGCACTTTTATCCATGGCCATGACTTAGAAAAGTATAAAAAAGGAGGTTGACAATGTAATAAACTTGGTGTTCTTATTTTCTAGACAATCTTCAGTTCTCCCTATATTTCCGGGAGGAGCAAATTTGAAATACTAAGAGGAAAGTGGGGAGGCTGTTGTACTTAAGACAAGCCAGTAACAGAGAGCGGTACCTACTAATGACGATGAACAGGGCAGAACACTGAAGGCTCAGCAATCCGGACCTATTCAATGCTGGGGAAATGCATCCCTGATAACTACAGAACGCATCATAGCTCCCAGGGGTGCATTTTCTCTGCTTATTCCAATATATTTTTTAAAAAGAAATAAACATTAAAAGAGTGGAAAATAAGGAAATAAAGGTCATTTTATTCATTCATTTACTCTCAAACTTTTATTACATACCTACTACAGCTTTAGGTGCTAGGGACACCGCTGTGAACAAAGAGATAAATTCCTTACAATTTTGGATCGTTTGTGTCAATGGAAATATTCTCCATCTTAGGATTTTTAAAAAGAATGAGGGAAACAAAGGTCTGGATATACCCAGGCTCTAATAATGAAAGTCAAAGTAGAATTTTTTTTTAATCTATCCCACAGGTAAAATTCAGCTTTCGGACACTGAGTCTAGACATGTAGCCTGCTTCTGCTGGTTCCTTTTTGGAACTCCTCTCCTTCTCTTTCTAGTTATTTCTAGTTCACCATGTAATTAATTCTCTTCTGCTTTATGCAGCTGGCCTTCCTTGACTCTTTCTCCATCCCTCTTACCTGGGTGACAGGTTCTCTTTTCCTCGATTCCCCCATTGCCTGTTTTCCCCAAACTACAAAAGGTCACACACCTACACAATTAGGAAACCCAAAAGTGGTTACATGATTTCCTCCTCCAGGGAAGAAGGGCAGTCTGAGGAGCTAAGAACTGAGGATCTTGCTGGCCTCTTCAGGCTGGCCCTGACCTGGGCAGGAGCCAGGAAAGACTTGCTGACTCACAGCCTGGGGGCCCTTCAGGGACTGAAAACATGCGTTCTGGTTTTCAAGCCTATTCTTTTAAGAGGGAAACCTAAAACCCTTTCCTTTTCTTGAATGAATTATTCTAATTTTGCTCTGAGACCACAGTTTCTGTTTTATTTTCAGTTGTCTTTTTCCATAACTCCGTATAGAAATAAAAATGGGAAACGTTGTCTGGCCCCTAGGAAGAAATATGTACATACATTCAAAAAGTAGTTTCAAGCAATCTTAATAACCTGAATTCCATTTCCCTTTCTGTACATGATGGATGAAATTACTTTGATTATGCTGGCTTCCCAATTACTCATTCATGCCAAGAAAGCTAGCCCTTGAAACCTAGTCACCTTGTTGATTTCTTCCCCACCTCGCCCTTCACAATCAGAAAATCAAAGAGCACTGGAGCCGGAAGGAGCTCCGTGATCCCCACAGGAAGGATTAAACTTAAAAGTCATACATATTGATTGACCTGAGTTGTCTAAAATTAAACCTAAGTAACTATTTCAATACCAATTTTTAAGCTGTAAAAACTGACTTGGAATTACAGAGTTTCAAGTCATATGAAAGGCTTGGTAAATATACAACCTGGTTGCCAAAGGGTTTCTACTTAATATATCAGGAAAAGATTTATTCTCATGTGTTCACTTTATTCCTTAATCCAAATCAATGGTATTCAAATTGTGCTCCTTGGAGTCTGAGGGTCTAACACCGACAGAATGTAAGGGGGATCAGGTTTGGAGGCTCCACACTCTCTGCCGGAGACTCTCCACTCTCTCCCTCTCAAGGTTGGATTTTCAAGTACAAGTTTATCTAAAAGCTACTACCTAAAAAGGAAAAAAATAAGTTGGAAACAGAATTAAACTTACACAAGTAAAATAGTGCACAAATAAAATACAAAAAGTCAACCACAATCATCATTTTCTTTCAAACACTTAAATTGGGGTCCTGAAATCAGCACTGGGCTGATCTTCTGCTATATCATTCTCCTTGAGTGGCTGTTTAGAACCCAGCACCAGGGTTCACCGCTAACTGCCACAGGAGCCAACTCAAAAGCCATGAGTACTTCTGGCTACTTAGATACACCTCTGCTCATCTGCTTTTAGTATATACTTACTAGTTTACTTATTCATTCAACAAACACTTAATGAAGGGCTCAAATATTAAGACATGATACCTGGTAGTAGGAAGATAGAGAAGCAAAATAATTATAGTATAGGAAGTAAAAACAAGGTGGCCATTATTTTAATGAGGGAGGTACAAGGTAGAGCGGGATCCCTGAAGAGCCACGCCCTGGCAGAGTCTGGGAAGGCCTCACAAGGAAGTCTCAGCAGCACTCCAGGTCAAAGTTCAAAATGTTAAGAATGGGAGGGAGGGGAATCCCGCTGAAAAGGCAAGCAAGTGCCACATTATGAAGGGTCATGTCACATGAAGGACTGCATAGTCTATCTTGTAGGAAATGGGTAGCCAATAAGCCATTCACCTAGCATTATTGAACAATGGATTGTTGCCTCAGTTGCCCAGGATTTTTTTTTTCTTTAGCCCACTCATGTATTCAACAAATATTGTTTGAGTACCAACTCTAGGCCAATGCTCCAGCCGTAAAGAAACTTTGAAGTCATCTAAATCCTCTGAGACTCCAGATCTGCTGCCACTGCCCCCTACCAACCCGCTTTTGGGGGTGAGCCACCCCTTGGATATTTGTTCTGACTGCTGGTCATTCCCTGAGCAAATACTCTTACTCAAATTGTACCTGGCTTGTGGCAAATGGACTTTCCAACAGGAATCAGCAATGGAATTTTTTAAACTGCAGAAATAGATAACACAAGTAAGGAAAAGAGTTAAAAAGGAGGCTCTTGAAAATATTTAAAATAGCTGCTCAGCATTGAAAATCTGCTTAAGGGATGGCAAATGCAAATGTGAGCTCAGACAGGCCCAGCTCAGTTTTGCAAATCCTTTGGTAATGAAAATAGATCCGCACTTTAATTTTTCAAACCATAAACCTCCCTGAAGCAAGTAAGAAAAGAGAAGAAACAGAAGGGAAATGTTCTACAAAGAAAGTGGATTTTGCATTTGATGTTTTGATGGAACTCAGGCAAGACAGGACTCCCGGAAACTGTGAAGTAGGCTGGGTCATGGCTGGGACCCCTGGGTCCTGTTCTCCACACCTGTCAGATTGGGAGCATCCATTTCCGAAGTCCTTAGCTGCCTGGCATCATCTCGTCTCCCTCCCCTCTCCAGCCATCACATCAAACCCTGTATCTGGATAGGACACAGTACCTTCATGTACACTAAGGTATAAATGATTGATAACAGCTTTAAAATGCCATTTCTTCTACAGGGTATTTGCATTTTAACAGAGTACAAAACCTCATGCTGAAGGGAAACTCCCACGGTTGTGAACCTATGAAGACAGTTTGCAGTGGCTTTTGGCTATTTCTCCACAGTTACCTGGCAGAAAGTAGCTGCTTGATTATTTAACAAGGGAAAAATTGAGATTTACACACCACTGAGTTCATACCTAGAGTACTTTTGCGGTAGAAACATAAAATGAGGGGCAGCGCACATGGCTTCTCTGGTGCTCGGGCCTGCGGGTTCCCCAGCACCCCCTCTGAGTTGCTGCACCTTCCTATGACACTTTTCCCTGCATCCCAAAGGGAGATTTCCAAGACATTCCCATGGCACAACATCTCAGCAAGCGCCCTGCCATCCACTGAGCCCTAGAATGTTGAACTCAGCCCTGGGGCAGAAAGGTAAGGTGCTGGAGGGGGGCTCTTTCTCAGGCACTCTGTCTCTGTCTTAGAACAAGGGTGATAGCTGCTCCTTATATCTGCTCTGCCTGTCTTCTTTAGGCTCCTTTTACATCTTATTAACTAATCTCTCATTGTTCTAATCCCCTATAAAAATGAATATTTCTTTGTATTAGGCTTTTCCTGTTCAAACTAAGTAAATTAAGCAAAGTGCCTTTTCTTTTGCCTTGACCTTGGTAAGTTACCAAATTTGGCTCCCCTTCCCTATTTCACCATCATAAGATGTGTTGCTTTTGCCAAATGATTCAGACAAAGCCAGAAAATCCACTTTTAAGGCCCTTATACAAATTTCTGACATATAAAGTTACCAAAAAGCACTGCCTCAAGGCAAAATTTCTGAGTGTGTTACCTTCCTCATGGCTTATCTACTGAAATGGGTTCAAAGATCCTAAATTTTCAGAGCACTAGGGGGTGTAAACTTACTTACTGGGTCAGTTCCTGGCCTTTTCTATGTTGCAGAAAACGCAGAAAAATAGTCCATGGGGTAGGAAAACAAAATAAGACCAAAAATCCTCAAATTTATCTGCCTAAAATACACTGAAGATCTCAGGAAATGAAGAAGACAGAAAAATAGAGTGTCCTGAATGCTAGAGAAAATCTTGATGAAGAGAGAAAGATTTAGAAATTTTTAAGGAGGTCTTAATAAGTACAACTATAAAGTATAAATTAAATATCTCTTTAATCCTTCAAGTGATGCAGAAAAAGAGTGAACCACTTTTTCTTATGGTCGGTGACCATTTCTTAAAATATGAGGCAAGCCACTGGGTTCCTGTCATATTCAATAGTCAAGTCAAGGTTGTTATAAAACTTCAAAACAGTTGTTCTTTCAACTAACCCTACAAAAGAGCACTAAAATGCTCCTTCTGAATCTAGGAGATTAAATTTCTTAATAGTGGTGATAATATTTAACTCTCTCAAACTGAGCCTATTACCTATAATCCCTTGAAAGGAAGAGCCTGCTTTCTATCCAAAATATCTGTGTGCCCCAGTCAAAGTCTGAAGTTCACCATTCTTACGTCAGCCTATAAACCATTCTAGGGTTTTGATGGGGTTCCTTCAACATGACAGACTTCTGGTCAAAATGGAGGCATAGGTAAACACGGCTCACTTGCTCACACAACTACAGCAAAAATTACAACTAGACTATAAAACAAGTATCACCCAGAAACATCAGATAATTGAGCTGCATGGAAGTCTGACAACCAAGGAATTCAAGAAGTCACATTCATCCAGACAGGTGGGAGCGGCAGAGACATGGAGAGACGCAGAGAAGTGGAGATGCAGAATGGGCAGTCTGACACCCACACGTGGTAGATAAAAATCAGGAGGGACACCTCAGGAGTGAGGGATCCCTGCCCCACACCAGACCACCCAGCACAGAGTTCCAGCACCAAGAAGATAAATCCCCTTAATTTCTGGCTATAAAAACCAGTGGGGGTTGAGGCGGCAGAAGAAACTGCAAGATTCTCACGAGTCTCCTCTTAAAGGGCCTGCAATGAACTTGGGACGTACACATACTCACTTCCTCTGGGCTTCAGCACCAGGGCAACAGCTGGAAGGGCACCATTAGCATACAGGGAGAAATTGAAGTGTCTGGCCTCAGGGCAAGTGCTGGGAGACAGCTTCCTCCTGGACTTTTTTCCAGGGGCATTGTCTGCCTGGCCTCTGAATCCCCACACACAGAGCCACAGAGCAGCAACTTGGGTTGCCTCCACCCTGGTGATTACCTAAGGCTCCAGCCAATTCAACTTACCAATGTGATTTTCTACAATAGGCCATGCTACTAAGACAGAGAGTCAAAGCAGCTCTACCTAATACACAGAAACAAACACAGGAAGGCTGCCAAAATGAGGAGACAAAGAAATATGGCCTAAATGAAAGAACAGAACAAAACTCCAGAAAAACAATGGAACAAAATGGAGATAACCCATCTATCAGATGCAGAATTTAAAACACTGGTTATTAGAATGCTCAAGGAGCTCATTACTTCAACAGCATAAAAAAGACCCAGGCAAAAATGATGGTTACATTAACTGAGATAAAGAAAAATTTACAAGGGACTAACAGTGGAGTGGATGAAGCCAAGAATCAAATTAATGATTTGGAACATAAGAAAGCAAAAAACATTCAAGAAGAAAAGAACAGCAAGAAGAAAAAGAATTTAAAGAAAAGAGGATAGGCTAAGGAGCTTCTGGGACATCTTCAAATTTACCAACATTAGAATTACAGGGGTGCTGGAAGGAAAAGAGAAACAGCAAGAAACTGAAAACTTATTTGAAAAAATAATGAAAGAAAACTTCTCTAATTTGGCGAAGGAAATAGATATACAAGCCCAGGAGGCACAGAGAGTCCAAAAAGAAGATGGACCCAAAGAGGAACACACCAAGACACGTCATAATCAAAATGACAAGGTTAAAGATAAAGAGAGAATCTTAAAAGCAGCAAGAGAAAAACAGATAGGGAGTTCCCTATCTGTAGCAGTACTTACAAGGGAGTTCCCATAAGACTGTCAGCTGATTTTTCAAAAGAAACTTTGCAGGCTAGAAGGGACTGGCAAGAAGAAGTCAAAGTGATGAAAAGCAAGGACCTACGACCTAGATTACTCTATCCAGCAAGGCTATCATGTAGAATGGAAGGGCAGATAAAGTGTTTTCCAGACAAGATAAAGCTAAGGGACTTTGATATTTAAGAAAAAGAAGAAGATCAAAACTATGAACATTAAAATGACAACAAATTCACAGCTACCAATAATTGAATCCAAATAACAAACTAAGCAAACAAGCAGAACAGAAACAGAATAATAGATTTGGAGATCATTTGGAGAATTATCAGTTGGGAAGGGGGAGGGTGAGAAAGAGGGAAAAGGTGCAGGGATTAAGAAGTACAAATTGGTAGGTACTAAATAGACAGGGGAATGTTAAGAGCAGTATAGGAATTGGAGTAGCCAAAGAACTTACATGCATGACCCATGGACATGAATTAAGCCAGGGGGATTGCTGGAGGGAATGGGAGGTACCAGGTGGAAGGGGTCAATGGGTGAAAAAATTGGGACAACTGTCATAGCATAATCAATAAAATATATTTTATAAAATAAAAACATGGGAAAGAGAAAAAACATGACAAATGTTTTCTCAACTAATCAGTAAAGATCATCACTTTATAACAAAGATCACCCTATGTACAAGTGAAGCATCCCTGTGTGCCAGACCTTTCCATAGACCCACATTTATTTCAAACTACTTCAAAGAGCATGTAGTGAACCAGTATAAATCCAACTGTACCAAGAACAATAATGGGATTTGTTCCACTTACTTGTTTCTAAAGGCAATGGGTAGTCAATCATACAACCTCTGGTGCCTTTTGCTTTTTTGTCTTTCCATATTTACTTCCTGTCCTGGCACCATGCTAATGTTCTACCGAAGTCCTCCAAAAGGGTGGCAAGGCCTGCCCTTCTCCTTCTTTATTTCCACCAGCCTCGGTATCCACACAGCCTCAACTTCAACCCAGCATCAGCACTCTTTCCACCTGTTTCCCCCAATACTGGGTTCTCTAGTCCATATCACATTCTTCTGTATATTCCACAACCTATCATTTTATTTTAACTACCTCTATTGTATCATATTTGGACTAGCTTGGCAAATAGATTATCCCTCTCACCACTTTTCCTGCCAAGGAGCAGCAATTTGTTTTGTTTCTACAACACCATTAGCCTGTAGACTCCCCTGCCCCTAGCATGGAGCCAGGCCATTATTGTCAATCCCTGTTATGTTTAGCACTTTAAACCAAATCTCTCATTTTAGGCCATTATTATGATTCATCCATTTCTCTAAAACTCCTTCACAAAAAAAAATATGTATAGTCTATCCTGAATTTGTTGCTATCAAACTGCTTTCACCTTTCTCCAAATCAGAGGAAACTATGGTGACAGGTAAATATGGAATGCAGGAAAAGCTTTGAGAACAAGCCAATTCATTTTACAGCCCTAAGTCAGAGACCCCTGTGGCAACCCCTGCTCATTGGCTAATGCAACATCCATACCCAATGGTATGGCTCCTTTGTCCTTCAGTCATTTTCACTACAGTACATGAAATGATGAAGTATTCATCTTCCCAGGCTCCTCTACAAGTAGGGAGCACCATACAGCACAGTTCTGTTCAATAAGATATAATGGAAGTCTATTGAAGTGAGGATAGTCCTGGGAAAGCTTTTGGTTTCCTGATAAGAACTACAAATACAGCTGTCCTTGCCCCAACCCTCCCTTCCCTCCTTCTTTCTGCTTTGAAGGTGAGTTTAACACCTGATTCCGGAGCAGCCATTTTGTGACAAGACAACAAATACACTGGAAAGCTTGCCTTGACATTGTCGAGCCAACTCTAGCAGCTGCTTGCCTCCTGGCCCTTTGTTATATGAGCCGCTATAACTGGGTCTTCTCTCACATGCAGGCAAAAGCATTCCTATGTAACACACCAGGGCCACCAAATGTATTCCCATAGCTACCTGTAGAAGTTTCCTTATCCCTTTACCACTTTGAAAAAGAGCCTTTGTTTAATAGTCCTTATTTTTCTGAAGAGTAAATTATATTTTTTCCATTTCAGCATGATGCTACAACAGAATAAACTTCTAGATTTTGTGCACTTAAATTTAATAATATCACTACCTAACATTATGCTATATAATTACTATAGTTATATTTATTCTTTAAAAATATATTAAAATTGTCAAGATATTAATTTTACTTTATGTCATAAATATATTTACTCAGTAAAATTAATATCATACTGTATGTTACTTACATTTTATTGATAATATTTTATTATGTTATCACATTACAAAACATATTGTATCTTTGTTGTTTTTCTTCTTCACTAGAATGAAGACAGTACCTAGAACAGGGCCTGGCACCAAGTAGTCATGCCATACATATTTGTTGAATAAATAAATGAATCTTACTCCCAAAAATGCTTATTTAAAATTAGCCTGTTTTAAGCAAAAAAAAAATTCAATAAGTGTGTTATTAAGGGGTCAGTTTAAATAAGGGGTTCATCTTGACATCCTACAGAGACAGTCTTTTAAAGACTGGTAATTGGTTTAAAAAATAAATTACATTATTTTCTTATTTAAATTCCCCATAGGCAATTAGACTTCCTAAAATGGGTGTCTATGAAAATAAGTCATTTTCGTAGACTCCTGTCTTGACCATGGTCCTTCTTAAACACTATGTCTGGGGCAGAGCGTCAAACACAAGTTCTCTTTAGCTTGAGGGACCAAGACAAAAATGCTGACCCACACTTTTGCCAGTTAGTTTCCAAACTTCATTCAGAGCTCCTTTTATGACTGGCATAATCTCAAAATGTGTACCCTCTGTTTTCCTCTATGCTGCATAAGTTGAATAAACAAAATCTCCATGAAAAAATTTCAAATCCTCTCCACTGAAAAACAACAACAAAAAAAGAGTATCTAGTATCATGTGGTCTTTCTCATGTCAAACAATTAATATCAAAAAGGACCCATGTTTCCCTTGAAGGTCCTTCCCCCCACCTCTGGAAAATGAGCAAATCTTTTGGTATGAATTTTGGTACACCCCAAAGGTCATGAACAGGGGGAGGATCATGGCTCCTTCACCAGGGAATAGCTCTTCACAGCCAAAGCTGGGTCAGTGGCTGGGCTCCGCCTGCTGGAGCAGGATTCACGTCAGCTACCACTCTGATCCCAGGGCATGCTGACCACTTTCCAGAAGCCAGAAGGCTTCACTCAGTGCATGCAAGAAAACAGAGCGCAGCATGACAAGCTCTGAGCTACTCCCTTGTCACCCAAAGGACAAGATCCCTTTGTAGTTTTCACTGTGGAACTTTACTCAGTGGACTGGAAGGCCAGGCTCACCCCCAAGCCAGAAAGTGCTCCCCAGAACTAAGTAGTGAAAGACCTTGAATTTGTTACCCACTGCTACAGAACACTATGTCACAACTTAGCAGCTCAATATACTACACATTTATTATCTCATGGTTTTGGTGGGTCAGAAATTCGGGCACAGTTTAGCTGGGTCCTCTACTTTAGTCTCTCAGGAAACTGTAATCAAGGCATCAGCCAGAGCTGGAGTCCTATCTGAAGGCTTCCCTGGGAAAGGATCTGCTAGCAAGCTCATACAGCTGTTGTCAAGGTTTAGTGCCTTTAGGGCTGTTGGACTGAGGGCTTCAGTTCCTCACTGGCTGTCAGCCAGATGCCACCTTCAGTTCCTTACCATGTGGGCCTTTCCATAGGGCAGGTCAAAGACAATAAGGGGGAGTTCCTCAAGCCAGACACCTCCTTTTCAGGATTCAATCTTTATCTTCTTTCTCCCCACACTCAGTTTCCCTAACACTAAATGAGCTCTCAAATCTGTCTCCTCACCACTCCAAGTGCTAAGATTCAAGTACTCATCTCTCTACAGAACTGCTTCAATAGGTTTCTGAGGGTCTCTCTGAACCTGTAGTGTGCTAGTAAAGGTTTAACAACCAACTCTCCAGGGGGTAGATAGGCCCTGATTTGTAGAATCTACTGATTTGCATTATATAAATACTCCTACTCTGGCTCATTCCAAGCTACTAAAGTGACTCACCCATGACAGTGTTGGGAAGAGGTGCTCAGTAGCATAGAATTATGTAGTGTTTCCACCAAACAGACACAGTGGATGTAAATGACCTCAAGAGCACAGATGATAAAATATAATAAAATAATTAGGAAGTTATAACCTTTAAGTTTTATTGTCTTGGTTTTTAATATAATTTAATTATAACTATGTAATATCAACAGCCTACTCAAACAATCCTTGAGAATTTAGCAATTGGCTCTCACAAGCTGACATGTACCCACTCCAGCATGCCACAGCCCTGTTCCGAATTTCTGCACTCAGACTGTTCTTGAAAGCACAGTAGACACATTTCAACACAAATTTGATCATGTCAATGTCCCCACTCTTCTTTGTGGATTCTCATGATCTGACCACATGTATGGCTCTGACCACAGGTCATCCTATGATCACACCTCTGACCACAACCGTGTTGTCATCCTTTGACAACACCTATGGTTCCAACTGCATTTTAGGTCAAAATTAACCATGAATGATAACAGTAACAATAGCAGACCCTTATTCTGTGCAATGCATGCACATCGTTTAATCTGTGTAAAAAACATGAGCTGGCTGCTCTTAGTGTCTCTAATTTATGGTTGAGGAAATATTTCAGTGACTTGTAAAAGTTAATGCAGCTGGTCTAATAATAAAACCTGGATTCTTAGGACTAAGTCTCATCAACAATTTAACACTTCCCACATCCACTATATTCTTCCCATCTTCTTCTTATTGCATATGTTTTTTTTTCCTTTATCACCACTGAGCCCAGCACCACACCACTCCACCCTTACCTACCTAAGGAGCTACTGCTACTCTAAGTACCTAGTTCAATGGTACTTTAAGCTGGCAGGCAAGAGAAACTAAGAGACTCGGGAGTGTACAGCCAACACTGGGATCAATGCTGAATAGGGATAATAAGGCTTTACCAGAAAAAAACACTTCATTTCATCCAAGTTCTGAGGCATAAAGGGAATAGCTAAGGTGTCCTAGAGTTGAAACAATCAAAATGTATTCAGTTAAATAGGATCTGGCTAACTGTCCCTTCTTAAGATACCATTAAATTAGATAGGATAAAAAAAAAAAGGCAAAGACAGGAGGAGAGGGAAAGAAAGAGAGGACTTATATATAATATCACCCAAAACTAAGACCATAAGTTATAGGTAGCTTATTGCCAGGATCTATGTGGCATATAGAAGTCCAGAGAAGTCTAGAGGTCTATACTCCAAACAGGCTCCTCCCAAATCTTTCTTCATCCATTCTGAGAAAGCAAATTTCAGTAAACAATGCAGGAATTGGAATGAAAAGAGAGGTGGAGGTTCTGCTAATCCTGCAAAGCAAGCTGGGAAATTTATTCTGTATTTGTAAATTAGAAGGGTGGAGCCAGAGATAAAAAGATTCCTGAATGAGGTGACATGGAGATTTTAGATTTTTTTGGTAACTCTCTCTTCACTTCATCAAGGTACACAGAACTGAAGAGTAAAAAATGATTTTACCCCAGTACAGTAGAGCTGTCCAAGATAAAACTAGGAGAAACTGGGAATTAGGCCAAGAAAGGAGAATATCAACCTTTCCTATAGCTATGACCTTAAAAAGGATGTTAACAGAGCATATGTTAATAGCAAAATCCATGCATCTCTCTGTTCATGAACTCTGACTCAGGATTAATCTCTCCTCATCAAAACACGAGTAAAGAGGAACAAACAAGTGATCAACAATTAGACCCACCCTACAAATTAGAAATATTCCCAATGGGAGACTAGAAAAATTCAACCAGAAGCAATAAACAAACATAAATTTTTTAAAGATTTGACTTGAGAAAAAGCTGAATGTACAAATTAAAGGGTATCAAAATATATTCTTTGAAATAAGTAAGACAGCCACACATTAGTACATCGTGGCAATTTTTTTAAGTACAGGGGTTAAGGAAAATGAATCTCTTTAAAAGGTAGATACAGAATATCCCTAGCATGATACCATTTATACAAATATGGAAAATACATACACACTCAGAACAATACTACATATTTATGTATGTATAAATATGTATATACAATTATAAAACTGGCAAAATTACATTTCAAATTCTTAATAGTAGCTGTCCTTGAGTGGCTGTGGAAGGGGCTAGTGAGTGGAGTAGGAAGTGAGGTGCCGGTTGAAGGGCACTTTGGTTATATCTGTAATATTTTTTTGGAAGGAAGAAAGTAAAGGAGGTAGAAAGGGAGGGAAAGGAGGAAAGAAAGAAAAAACTTGACTTCTGGCCAAGATGGAGGCATAGGTAGATACACTTTGCCTCTTCACACAACCAAAAGAAGGACAACAACAAATTTAAAACAAAAAACAACCAGAACTGACAGAAAATCAAACTGTATGGAAGTCCAACAACCAATGAATTAAAGAAGAAACGTTCATCCCTACTGGTAGGAGGGGAGGAGATGGGCAGCCAGGGTGGAGAGGACTCACAGCAAGGTGGTGCCTGGAACAAGGGTGGCAAGGTATCAGCTGGAGGAGCAGGCAGTCCCACATCTACACGCAGATAAACCAGGAGTAACAACTGGGGAGCAAGACAGACCGAGCAACCCAGAGTTCCAGCACAGGGAAATAAAGCCTCAAAACCTGATTGAAAAAACCTGTGGGGGTTGAGGTGTTAGAATAAACTCCCAGCCTCACAGGAGATTTCAATAGAGAAACCCACAGGGTCCTAGAATGCACACAAACCCACCCACCCAGGAATTAGCACCACAAGGACCCACTTTGCTTGTGAGTAGGTGGGGAAATGACTCTAAGCTGGCAGAGAGCTGAGCAAGCAGCATTGTTCCCTCTCAGACCCCTCCCCCACATACAGCACCATGACAGAGTGACACGGGTTGCTCCACCCTGGCAAATACCTAAGGCTCCACCCCTTACTACATAACAGGTGTGCCAAGACAAAAAAAATATGGCCCATATGAAAGAACAGATCAAAACTCTAGAAAAAATACAACTAAGCGATGAAGAGATAGCCAACCTATTAGATACAGAGTTCAAAACACTGGTAATCAGGATGCTCACAGAAATGGTTGAGTATTGTCAAAAAAGAGAGAAAAAAGTGAAGGCTATGAAAAGTGAAATAAAGGAAAATGCACAGGGAACCAACAGTGACAGGAAGGAAACCGGGACTCAAATCAACAGTTTGGAGCAGAAGGAAGAAATAAACATTAAACCAGAACAGAATGAAGAAACAAGAATTCAAAAAAAATGAGGAAAGGCTTAGGAACCTCTGGGACAACTTTAAATGTTCCAACATCCGAATCATAGGGTGCCAGAAGGAGAAGAGGAAGAGCAAGAAATTAAAAACTTATTTGAACAAATATTGAAGGAGAACTTCCCTAATCTTGCAAAGGAAATAAACTTCCAGGAAGTCCAGGAAGCTCAGAGAGTCCCAACAAAGTTGGACCCAAGGAAGCACACACCAAGGTGCATCATAATTGCATTAGCCAAGATTAAAGATAAGGAGAGAATCTTAAAAGCAGCAAGAGAAAAGGAGACAGTTGCCTACAAAGGATTTCCCATAAGACTCTCAGCTGATTTCTCAAAAGAAACCTTGTAGGCCAGAAGGGGCTGGAAAGAAGTATTCAGTCATGAAAGGCAAGGACCTATATCCAAGATTATTCTATCCAGCAAAGCTATCATTTAGAATGGAAGGGCAGATAAAGTGCTTCCCAGATAAGGTCAAGTTAAAGGAGTCCATCATCACCAAGCTCTCATTATATGAAATGTTAAAGGGACTTCTCTAAGAAAAAAAGGAAGATAAAAAACACAAACAGTAAAATCACAAAATCACAAGAACTCACAACTATCAACAACTGAACCTAAGAAAAAAAAAAACCAAAGACAAACTAAGCAAACAACTAGAACAGGAACAGAATTACAGAAATGGAGATCACACGGAGGGTTATCAGCAGAGAAGGGGAGAGTGGGATGGGGGAAAGGCACAGGGAATAAGAAGCATAAATGGTAGGTACAAAATAGGCAGGGGGGGGCGGTTAACAATAGTATGGGAAATGGAGAAGCCAAAGAACTTATATGTATGGCCCATGGACATGAACAAGGTGGGGGAATGATGGTGGGAGGGTGGGAGGGGAGCACAGGGCAGAGGGGCATAAAGGGGAGAAAAAGTGAGACAACTGTAATAGCATAATCAATAGAATATATTTTAAAAAAGAAAAGACTTGAAGCAAGGAAGACAGAATATAGTTATTCATTATGGATATTAAGAGTATTTAATATTTGTTTTATTCTCTGTCTTTTGAGTACCTTTTAAACTTCTATAAATACAAGAAGGAGAGGAAGGAGGAGACAAGTAACCAAGCTGAAAAGGGGAAACTCCTACAATTAAAAAAAAATCAATCTGAGCTCAGACGTCTCCTCCATACACTAAATCCAAAAAGATAATTTTGACAAAATACAAACAAAAAATTCTAAAATTATATATCCAGCCAAGTTGTCATTCAAGTGTCAAGAGAATGAAAAATATCCTCAGGTATATAAGGGCCCAAACATATACCATATTCTTCCCCTTCTTGAAAAGAAAATACCGTATTTTGGGACTATAAGACACACCGGACCATGAGACGCACCTAGGCTTTAGAGGAGGAAAATAGGAAAAAAATCTTGAAGCAAAAAATGTGGCATAATATCTAATAACATAAATAACATAATATTTCACCAATGTAAATGTAAATAGCCAGGTAAGCTACATTTGGACTATAAGACACACCCCATTTTCCTCTCAAATTTGGGGGAAAAAAGTGCATTTTATAGTCCAAAAAATACAGTAACTGAATTCCTACTCTAATCAAATGAGTGGTAAATCAAAATAAAGGGCTGAGAGTTGTAGTATAAAAAATTAGCAGTAAATATTGTAAATAGTCAAAGTCAAAAAATAATGTGTACAGGGATACAAAATCAACCACATCTACCTAGAAATGTTCTCTAAAGGAAGATGTGAAAAGTAAAAGGCTAATAATTTAAGAACTGTAATCTGGATCCCCAAAGTCAGCAAAAAGAACCAAGAGGAGGGGAGGTGATGAGTAGCAGAGAGTAAAAAATACAATAAAATAATGCTGAGGAATCCATCTTACATGGTATAGGAGCATGGCAAAATGAAACCTGAAATTCTTTGATATCAAATGAAATGTAAACTGAAGAAAGTTTTTGACCCCCAAAGAGGCATCAATATGAAATTTTAAGCAGAATGTGAGGCATACACATCACCAAAGAAAGAGACAAAGACACCTCATATAGCAAAATCCTGACAACAGAATGACAGTAATAACAACTTAAAAGCTGAAAGCACAAATCATAATGACAAAAGCAAGGATAAACATTGTAGTGTTCAGGGAAATAAAAATTAAAATAATGAGGTATCATTTTTAATGATCACATTGGATAAATTTTAGACTGCTAATATCCAGTACGGACAAGTGTAGGAGGAAAGGGCACTCAGCAGTTGGAACAGCCTCAACAGAGGTAAATTGTTAGTGTATATCAAATTTTGAAATGAGCATATATACCAAAGAAATTCTATATAATGACAATAATATACATGCCAAACACATAGTGACAATGGCATGTATGCATATTTTTATGGCATCCTTGTTTATGAAGGCAAAAAAATGGAAATAAACAAAATGCCCATCGGTAGCATCATTGTAAATAAACTGTGCTATAACCATTTAATCAATTATTACAGAACAACTAAAAGAATGAAATGGACATATATGATACGACCCAGAAAAATCTCTAACATATTATCAATAATTGGGGGATACTGTACAGAACAGTGTGTACAGTCTGCACCTGTTTAGTTTGAGACCTAACTCTACATCAGTAGGTGTAAATATATAAGAAATGTTTGAAAGAATATATAGAATGTAAATACATAAAAAATGTCTAAAAGAATACATATTAAACTTTTAACAGACACCTTGGAGAGGGAGTAGTTTCTCCTTCTTTTTCTATATGCTCTTTGCAGTTTGTATTTTTATATAGCAAATGTATATCTCAAGTAATTGTTTTTGTTTTGTTTTCTCACTAGGCCTCACTCAAATGTCAGCTCTGTAATTTTGCTCTGATTTCCTTTGCTTTTTGGAAGACTGCCAGAGTTTAGCCAATGAGAAGTCAATCAACTTCAAGTCTGTTTCCTCCAATGGAGTGAGTCTCAGTTACAAAAGCTCCTCCCAAGTCCATAAAAAAAGGGGTTTTCTGTGAAATTGCACCTGGTCTGTCATTTCACAGCATATCCGCAAATGCAATTCTTTGTTGTTCCCAAAGAAACTCATCTTGCTGTCTATTTGTTTAAGGTCAACATCCACAATTTTGAAAATTTTAAATATTTTTTTATTTTTTATTCATCCTTACTAAGGGCATGTTTATTAATTTTAGGGAAAGGGAAGGTAGGGAGAAAGAGAGGGAGAGAAACACTGATGGGTTGCCTCTGGTATGCGCCCTGACAGGGGTCCAACCCGAAACCTAGGCATGCACCCTGACCAGGAATCCAACCCACGATCTTTGGTTTATAGGAGGAAGCCCAACCAACTGAGCCACACCAGCCAGGGCAAACATTTTAAATCCTGGGGAAAAAGTATAAGTTCTTTTCTATCATAAAAGACCCTTTTTCCAGAGGAGGAACAACTGTGTAAAAGGAACACTCAGTTGATCACGGCATTGCACCAACTGAAATTTTCTTGAAAGCCGGTCTTAGAGATGGGGAGGGGGTGGGATTCAGAGAAGTGAAAGATATGGGGTCATTTTTCACAAGTGACTAGCATAGGGGCAGAGAACTGTCGTGGAAGCATCATGATGTACCCACCTGACCCCATGCCCACTCCCTGAACAGCTTCGTATTCTGTCTGTGCCATACCAATCCTCTTGCCCATCTGCAGCCTAAAGAAACTAATGAAATCTAAATGTGGTTCTATAGTAAAAACCTACTTTCTATCTTGGAATCTCACAAAGTTTCAAAAGCCAAATAACAATTCCGAAGAAACTGAGGCAGGACAGCACCTTCAAAGGCCAGAGTAGAGGGGACAGACTGAGGCAGAACTTAGCAAAGGGAGAATGGAGACAGCTGAGCACTGCTCCTGGCAATCCAGAGAGGGGATGTACATGGGACCATGGATGCCTGCCTGCACTGAGGGATCTTAAGTTGCCTCATCAGAAGAGTCTCTTTTTGGTTAGAAAAAAACATTTCAATGTTTGGGCAGAGGACAGGGGGCCCCGCTTGTAAACTGGAGGAAGCCCCATTTCTGCACCCATGTCTCAGGCCAGAGAAACGGCTGTGAGTGGAATTTAGTTTCCTGACGACCCAAACATCTCCAGTCTGAGAAAATTGTTTTGTTGAAAGCCTATGTCCTTGTTTTTCAGAGATGCTACTCACAGATCTGAACTAATTGAGGTTTCCACCCAACCTGCCACAAGCCACATTTCTAAGGGGAAATAACTAATTTTTTCCTTTAATTGGTTTCTGGTAAGATTTTGATAATAGGACTAGGGCAAAATCTAAGGCCATAGGCCAGTGACACCAAATGGTCTTCTGGGAAACTTGAAGGAAACCAACCAGCCTCAAGTATTGCTGATAGGGGCTTTAGGTCTAGGTCATGATTTCTGGTGACATAGTATGTACGTCTGAATCCATATAATAAGGATCTTATTTTATACAACTTAGGCAGACTCTGCTGATAAAAAAAAAAAATATGACTGGGCAACAGAAGAGGAAAGAGCGCACAGACCCAGGGACCCTCAGGGAGTGTGTCTCAGCCCCACATGAAGCTGGCAAACCATGTGAGTATGTGTGACCATAAAAACTTTGAATTAGCTGCCAAAGTAAGTGCCCTAAAACCAAGATACATTTTAAAATGCTTTTATGCCACATATTTATTCATAGGTCAAGCCTCATCTTTCATTCCATTAATGCATTCATATTGCACCTGTTTTCCTCTCCCTTAGGTGCTTTACATAACGAAATGAACAAATACTGATTCTATTCAGGTTCTCTGACTGTCTTTTAACTCTCAGCTTCTGACACTCCTTGGCCTTTCCTCAGATGCTCTGAATTCTGCTCTTTTGGTCCTTCTCAATCCCTTTGCAGGGTCTCATGCTCCCCATCATCACCCTAGCCCACACGTCTCCTTTGGTTTTGTTTGCCCCAAAAGATGCCAGGCTAGAAGTCATCTTCCATTTATTTAAAATCCAAGCATAAGAAGTTTTACCAATTCAGCCTCTTGGCTCCGTGTTCTTAAGAAAGCATAGTAAAACGAGTCTGTTAATCCCAAGCGTGGTTTTTCTCATAAAATTCCTTAAACAACATTTTGTCATTGAACCAGACTTAACCAATCAGGCTGACTGGTTAAAAAAAAAAAAATACCCCTTGTATTTAGCATACAATGGAATCACCAAGAAAACAAAGGATCAGAGGAATTGGAGGACAATCTTCCCTTTTGGAAAGTTGCATTTAGAAAGCTGCTATGATTCAGCTCCACTGAAAGTGCTTCTCCACTAGCCTGCTTTTATCTCCAGATTATTGATAGTAATTATCTTTGCAGATTTTTATTGTTGTATAAATACATAAATGTACACAAATTTTAAGTGTATACCGAATGAATTTTTACAAAGGGAACAGCCTGTGCTCACATTGTTAACTAGCACCCAGATCAAGATATATGATGTTACTGGTGTCCCAGAAGCCTCCTACTTTCCTCCTTCTAGTCACTAACTCAGTCAACTGTAACTACCATTTTTATTTCTGTCACTGTAGATGAGCTTAGCCTAGTCTCGAACTTTATATATTTAAATGGAATCATACCATACACACTCTTTTATGTCTAGATTCTCTTGCTCAGTTATTATGTCCATGATTCTATGTTGCAGTGGGTATCATTCATTCATTCTTTTCATTGCTGTATGATTTTCCATTGTATGAATATACCACAACTTATTTATCTACTCTACTGTTGATAGACATCTGGGTTATTTCAAATTTCAGCAATTATGAATAATGCTGCTACAAACATTCTTGTGCATGTTCTTTGGCATACATATTTATGAATTTCTGTTGGGTTTATACCTAGAAGTGGAACTGATGCATCATAGAGTACATATATGTTCAGCTTCAGAAGATATTGTCAAACAGTTTTCAACATGATTTTATCAATTTATACCTCTACTGATATATGAGTTCCAGTCTTTCACATGCTCTACATCATTTAGTATGGTCAATTTATAAAATTTTAAGCATTCTCATGGGTAGTTGATAATAGCTCATTGTGGTATTAATATGCATTCCCTAATAGTTATTGATATTGAGCATCTTTTTGTATGATATCAGCTGCTAAGAAATTTTTTTCAAAAAGTGCTTGTTTGACTCTTCTGTTCATTTTTAATTGGATTTTCTCCTTTTCTTGTTGACTTGTAAGATTTTTAAAAATAAATTGTAGATGTTACTCCTCTGCCTGATATTAGTGATGTAAAATCTTCTGCCTAATATAAATATCTTCTTTCATTGCTTGTCATTTTACTCTACTAAATGGTAAGAAAAGAAATTTTTTATTTTAATAAAGTCAGTTTATCAAGTTTTCATTTAATGGTTAGCTCTTTTTATGCCCTATTTAAGCCAATTTTTCATATTCCAAGGTCTTGAGTACATTCTTCAATGTTATTATCTAAAATATTTATTTCACATTAAGGTCAATGACCCACTGAGAATTGATTTTTGTGTATGGTTTGAGGTAAAGGACAAAGTGATTTTTTTCCCCTATATTTAAATCCAACTGGTACAGTACCATTTATTGCATAAAGAAAAATAGACTTTGGCACTGTATTGCTATGACACCTTTATCATAAATCAGGTGGCCAGGGATATCTGTGGGTCTGTTTTCTGGACTTTTTTATTTCTTTAGTCAATTTGTATATCCTTGGGCCAGCAAAACAGTGTTAATTACTCCTGTGGCTTTGTAAGAAGTCTTGCTATCTGGAAGTCTACATCCTCTAACTTTTTACTTCTTCATGATTGTCTTCACTATTCCTAACCCTTTGCATTTACATGTAAATTTTAGAACCAGTTTGTCAATTTCCACCAAAAAATCTGATGGAATTTTTATTAAAATAGGTCAGTTTGAGAACTGGCATCTTTTCAATATTGAGCCTTCCAGTCTATGAAATTTCAATATGCTCCTCCATTTATTTAGGTCTATAATTCCTCTCAGTAATATTTTATACTCTTCTGTATAGAGGCCTTTCATTTATTACAATTTTCCTATTTAATTTTTTCATGCTAGTGCAAATGGCATGTTTTTAAAAATCAATTTTTTAATTTGGTGTGGCTGATATATATGTAAATATTATAAATTTGTTTTTATATACTGACTTTGTTGTATACAGTGGACTTGCTAAATTAACTATTATTAATTCTAATAGTTCACTTGTAGATTCTTTTGGAACTTTTGTGTGCACAATCCTGTCATCTGCAAACAAAAGCAGTTTTATTTCTTTATAATATTTGTCTTTTTTTTTCTTGTCTCATTGCACTGGCTAGGAATTTCAATACAATGATGAATAAAAGTGACAATAGAAGAAATCTGTGACTCATTCCTAATACCAGAGGAAATATTTCAGTATTTAACCAATAAGAGTGAGTGATGTTTGCTATTGATTTGGGTTTGGGAGGGGGTGATAACTTTTATAATTAAGGAAGATACTTTGTATTCCTACTTTTCAAAGGATTTTTCATGAGTTGGTATTAAACTTTATTCAATGTGGTTTCTTATTTTATTGAGGTGATCATATTTTTTCTCCTTCACTTTGTTAAAATTTCTACTTAATTTCATTATGCTCAGAAAATACACTCTGTACAATTTTGACTTTTGAAATTGGTTGAAACACACTTTATGGCCAGGCATATATTCTATTTTGTCAAATGTTCCACATTCACTTGAAAAGGAAGTGTATATCTATAGTCATTCCATCAATGTTCTATATGTGCAGTTAGGTAAATGTTATGGATCATGCTGTCCCATTTTCTATACACTTACTAATTTTTGTTGTCTGGAAATCAATAACAGAAAAATAATTAGAAAATCACCAATTGTTTGAAAATTAAACAACACAATACTAATTAACCCATGGATCAAAGAAATATTCACAATGAACTAAGGTGAAGCAATGCTTAGAGAAAAATTTATAACTTTAATGCTTATGTTAGGAGAAATGTAAAGCTTAAATTTGGGGTTGTTTTATCTTCCTTTTGAATTGGCCATTAACATTGTGGAATGTCTCTTTTTACCCATAACAATGCTTTTCAACTGGGGACATGTGGTAATGTCTGGAAAATTTTTCAGTTGTTACAATTTGGGGGGCAGGATGCTACTCATCTAATAAGTGGATGCTGGACTGCTGATAAGCATCTTACAATGCACAAGGCAGTCCCCACAACAAAGAATCATCAGTCCAAAATACCAATTGTACATAATGGAGAAACCCCAATTTATGGTAATATCTCTTGCCTGATCATCTACTTTACCTGATATTAGTATCATTAATACCGATATAAGATCATTTTCCTTCTTCCTGAAGAATTTCCTTTACTGTTTTTTTTTAGTGTTCATATGCTAGAGATGTATTCCATCAGATTTTTTTTGTCTCAAAATGTCATTTTTATTTTATCTTCATTTTGAAGAATGTTTTCCTTGACATAAAATTCTAAATTAACTGTTATTTTCTTCTGACACTAAAGACATGCTATTGTTATCTAGGTTCCATAAATTCTTTCAAAAGTCAGGTATTGGTCATAGTGTTGTCCCTGTGAACGTGTTCCTTATCTCTTTTTTTTCTTTTTTTTTTTAAGATTTTATTTATTTATTTTTAGAGAGAGGATGGGAGGGAGAAAGAGAGAAAGAGAAACATCAATGTGTGGTTGCCTCTCACGTGGCCCCCACTGGGGACCTGGCCCGCAACCTAGGCATGTGCCCTGACTGGGAATCGAACCTGCAACCCTTTGGTTCGCAGCCCGCGCTCAATCCACTGAGCTACACCAGCCAGGGCCCATGTTCCTTTTCTTTATGGCTACTTTTAAAATTCTGTTTTTGTCTTTGTTTTTCATGAGTTTATTTTGGTGTGCCTCAGAATACTTTTCTCTGCATTTTTCCATAGAACGGTCTGCATCTGTGGATTTATGAAAATTGTCAGCCAATATGTCTTCAGGTATTACTTCTAACCATCGTCTCTCTTTGTTTTCTGGGATTCCAATTACATATATTTAGAAATTTTACCATTTTTCACATATATCTTTTATTGCATATTTTCCATCTTTTTTTCTCCCTCTGTACATCAATCTGAATATTTTCAACTGAGGTATTTTTCAGTTCAACAATCCTGTTTCAGACTTCTGCCAAGATGGCGGCATAGGTGGACGCACTGCACCGCTGCTCACAACCAGAGAGTTTAAACAACGAACTCAGTAGCGAAAAATAAACAACCAGAATGGACAGAATCGAACTGAAGGGAAGTCCGACACCCAGGAAGTTGGGGAGGACGTACATCCAGGCCGGTAAGCAGGGCAGAACCGAGCGGAGGAGCGGAATGAGAGGCAGTTTGCCCGGAGGGACTCACCCCGCAAGCGCCTAAACAAAACACTACCCCGAGCAACGGGTGAACCTCGCAGGCCGGCGGCATAACTGGAGAGGCCAGTGGGAACCAGCAGGGCCGAGACTGGCAGAAAAGGCAGTGGGGAACTGGGGAGCAGAGGGTGATAGGGAGCAGCGGTGAACGGCAGAGGCCATTGCTCCCTCCCAGGCCCCACCCCCAGAGGAAACGTCACAAAAAAGCGACCCAGGTTACCGGGCACCAGCGAACACCTAAGAATCTGACGGGTGCGCCGAGATAAAAAGAATGAAAATGGCCAAAATGAAAGATCAGAACAAATTACAACTAACGGATGAAGAGATAGCCAAATTAACAGATGCCCAGTTTAAAACACTGGTAATCAGGTTGCTCACAAAACTGGAAGAAATAGTTGAACACATGAACAATACGATAAAGATAATGGAGGAAGATTTACAGGGAACAAATAGGGGAAAAAAGAAAGCTGGGACTCAAACCAATGGGGTGGACCAGAAGGAAGAAACAAGATTTCAAAAAAATGAGGAGGGACTCAGGAACCTCAGAGACATTAGTAAATGACCCAACATCCGGATCATAGGGCTGCCAGAAGGACAAGAGGAACACCAAGAAATTGAACGTATTTTTGAACAGATAATGAAGGAGAACTTCCCAAATCTGGCAAATTGGCTTCCTGGAAATCCAAGAAGCTCAGAGAACCCCAAAGAAGCAGGACCCAAAGAGGAACACACCAAGGCACATCATAATAACTTTACCCAAGGTCAAGAATAAGGAAAGACTCTTACAAGCAGCAAGAGAAAAGGAGACAGTTACCCACAAAGGAATTCCCATAAGACTGTCAGCGGATTTCTCTAAGGAGACCTTCCAAGCAAGAAGGGGCTGGAGAGAAATATTTCAAATCATGAAAAGCAAGGACCTACAACCAAGAATAATCTATCCAGCAAAACTATCATTTAGAATGGAAGGGCAGATAAAGTGCTTCTCAGATAAGGTCAAGTTCAAGGAGTACATCAT
>PVJI01021296.1:0-27375 GCA_004026765.1 Micronycteris hirsuta
TAGACCTTTCACAGTTTCTCGTAACTGCCTCTAGAAAAATGTGTGGTCCCTACTCCAGCACATGTGTGTTTACGTTCTTTTGATTTACCCCAGAGGGACCATAGACACCCTTTCCGTGTTCCCCATTCCTATCTCGAGCCACGGCGGTGTCTTTGAGGGCATCATGCCCAACTCATTTCTTGCCCGCTTTCATTTCTTCTCTGGATGTCCAGTCGGCAGCTCCATGTGGGGGGCCCCCAGAGCCTCACACTTTTTGTGGGTCCAGCATCTTCCATCACAAGTATTAAGAGGGAAGCCTCCTTCTCTTGCTTCCCGTGGTCCCGCCTCCCTGAAAGGTGCTGCCACTCACTCAGCCAGCCAGTTGAGAGAGGGCCTCCCCTGAAAGCCGGATGTCAAGCGCAATCTGGGTGTGAGTCCAGGACACACCCCTGAGGCCGAGGAGCCTTCCTGTGTCCCTGGTGTGCTCCTGTTGCATTAAGTGAAGGTCGGAGCCTTCCTTGACCCACAGTGTCTGCTCAGTAAATTCTGGCGGTGGCTGCTGTTACTATCCGTGACCACTCCCTTCTCTAACCACCTACGTCCATTCGCCTGCGAGGTCCATTCTCTCAGCCCAACTGGCCTAACACCTCCTGCCCAGCCTCCCCCAGTTACCGCCAGCCCTTCCAGTCTCTTCTGCTCTTGATATCTGGAGCGATCCTAAATCTACACTGCCATTCCCCTGTTGAGCAATCCCAGCACGTCAAACCCGGGGTCACTCCTGTGGCTTAGGGCACAGCAGAGACCCAGTGGGAATGTACTAGCTGCTCGTGACCAGTGTCTTCTCTGATTGGTTGGTGCCCTGCTGAACCGGCCAATACTATTTCTGCACAGGTTCTGTGCTGCCTGCCACCAGCCGCCTCACCAACCCCATCTCTCTTTGGTCCCCTTATGGTTCACGTTTCAACTGCAGCCAACATCTTACACGTGTCCAAGCAGATCATGCTTTCACTCTGACCTCTGGGCCTTCACACACGCTGTTCCTGGGCCGGAAACTCTTTCCCTCCTCCCCACCTGGCCAGTTCCTACTTATCCACCAGGTCACTCTCCTAAAAGACCACCCCCCGCATCCTGCTCCCGTAACAGTTTTTTGTAACATTTATTGCATGTGTGGTTTCTTGGTGACGGGGCTGGGGGTGTTCTCTCCCACACTGGTTTAAAATTCACTCTTGCCTATGGTTCCTCTACCACCAAAGTGCAAGCCATCCAGGGGGTGAGAGATCTGTGCCCCCAGTTTACTGCTGTATGCTCAGCTCCTGGCACAGAGGAGGACATTCAGAAAACATTTGTTGAATCATTTATTAAGTCATCCACTCAACAAATATTTGTCAAGCACCTTTCTGTGCCAGGTACATCAGTGAATCAAAGCAACATGAATTCCTGTCCCGGTGAAGCGTATACACTAGTGAAGAGAGAGACCAACAATAAGCATCATAAATAAGAAAATCATGTGTTAGAAAGTGATAAACGCGGTAGAAAATCAGGAGATGAGAAAAGGGAACTGGCAGAGCCGTGGAGAGGGGCGGGGATTTTAGACGGAGTGCTCGGGTTACTTTCCACTGAAAAGATGGCATTTGAGCAAAGATATGCAAATGGGCAGGGAGGGAGTCCTGCAGCCTTCTAGGGGAAGAACATCCCAGGCAGAGGGGAACAGCCAATGCAAAGACGATCAGGCGGGAGCTCATCTGCTATGTTCAAGGGAAATCCAGAAGGACAGCGGGTGGGAGAGAGCGAGGGAGGGGGAGAGTAGGAGTGGGGAGGGGGTGGGGTCAAAGAGGCCAAGGGCACAGATCATGTAGGGCCTTGCAGAAACTCTGGCTTTTATTCTCAGAGAAATGGGAGCCATTTTTCCCCCCCCGACAGCTTTACGGAGGTATAATTTACATACTATAAAATGCACTCGTTGTAAGCATACAGTTCGATGATTTTTAGTAAATTACAGAGTGGTGCAGCCACCATCGCTCTCCAGTTTTCATGTTTATTTTACCCCAGAAAGATCCTTCATGCCCATCTGCAGTCCGTCCCCATTCCCACCGCCAGCCCCAGCCAACAACTAATCTGTTTTCTGTCCATATAGATCTGCCTTTTCTGGACATTTTACATAAACCGAGTCATATAATATGTGTTTTATTTCCATCTGGCTTCTTTCATGGAGCATAATGGTTTTTGAGATGTGTTCAGATGATCACATATATCAGCAGGGTGTTCCTTTTTATTGCTTAATAGTATTCCGTTCTGTGGACATATGTTTTCCTTTCTCTTGGGTAGATACCTAGGAGTGGAATTGCTGGATCATGTGGTAAATTTATGTTTAACTTTTAAAGAAACTACCAAACTGTTTTCCAAACGGGCTGCCATGGGGAGAGTGGGCTACAGTGGAGCAAGAATGGAAACTGAGAGACCAGCTGTTTCATGGGCATAATTAATTAAATAAACCCACTGGGTTCGGGGAGAAAGGAGTTAGGACTGTCGCCAGGCTGGCATGAAAGACCCTCATGGAGAACCCGGGCTGAGGAACCCCCGCCTGCAAGCCCAGCCTCCCCAACTCCAGAAAGGCTCCCTAGGCCTGTCTCACCCCCACCCCACCCTCCACGGCACCCAATCCCCAAACAGCTTCCACGCAGCCAAAGCGTGACAATCCCCAGTTTGGAGAAGAATCAGTATCAAGCATGACTGTTCGAAGCTACTGAGCCCTCTTCCCCCAGGGAGATTACAAAATTTTCTTTGCAATTAAAATTCCTTTGAAACCGGGACCCAGGAAAATGCAGAGGAGAAAGCCTTTTAAACCAGGGGAAACACTCTTCTCAGCAATTACCATCTGTGCATTTCAACAAAAGCGGTTTCTCCTCCCTCCTCCTCGGTGGCTGCAGGGAACTGCCCCTGCCTGGGCTCCGCTTCTGCATTCACAGAGGGCCCAGGGGCCTCCCTTGGCCTTCAAAAACTTTTCCCTGGCTAGTCCTTGCTTCTCTGCCCGCTCTTAGCTCTTGGATCCCTCATACATTCCAGCCTTCGCTTCAGGTTCATACTTACAATGCGACTTCCTGCGAGCCCTCTTTTCCCAATCCTGTAGCCCTTCTGCTAAGATGCAAGTCCATCTTTGTGCTCACCCTGGTCCTCTGCACTGCCCCCTGCCGTGGTCCCTCCCCATCTCACAGGGATCTTTCTGTCCTCTGAGCTCACAGCCCCGCCTCTTTGCACAGTTCACTGAGATTTGACCACAGTGTTCCGTTAGTACCTTGACCTGGGACTATGATGTCCAAGGCATTAGAAAGAGGAGGGATGTTGGAGACCTGGGTTCACTTCATTCATTCAATCAACCAATATTTATTGAGCCATTATAATGTGCCATGCATTTGCTAAGCCCTAGGGATTAGCGATTTCTCTGTTCGGAAATAGGAGGCTAGGTTTTTTGGACCAAACCTTCAGCTGAAAAGAGCTAAGACTGCTGGATGTAATAGAAAAAGCATCTTATTTAAGCATCAAAGAGCTGACAAGTAAGCTCTTTGTAAGGAATTACCAGGAATTATTAGGTCAAAACTGAAGGGAAAACAGAAACCCAGAGAAGTTAGAGAACATAGAATTGGCTTTTGTCCTGAGGGCATTTGCTGATCTCGGAAATTCTGAATTTGTTTTTTGATGATCTCACAGCATAAAGGGAATTGAAATCAAAGTCCTGGCCTAAAAAAGGCAGGCCATCAAGTGGAGACCCTCCATGAAATAAGCTGGGACTCCAGAGAGCTTCACCCTTGAGGTCAGGGCGCCCTGAAGGTAACCTTGAATCAGGGATTGGGAGCCTCAGCTGCACCACTTGGGTGTGCCAGGGAACCTCGGGCTTTGAATTTCTTTTTTCACCTTCAATCACCAATTTTGTTCAAAGTAAGCTCAGAACAGTAGCCCCACAGCCAAATGCAAATCCTTGTTAGAAGAAAATACTTTAATCCTAGGCTTGAAATGCTTCCTAAAAAGAAAAAAAAAGAAATTCCAAGAACAATGGCCAACACACAGTCAAAGATAACCAGACATGCCAGAAGACAATGCTAATGAGTTAAGCACTAGAGGTACATTGTAAGCAGACAAATAACATCCCTAGCCTCATGGGGCTTCCAGCCCAGCAGGGAAGACAGACATCAAAACCCTCATCCAGGCCACTAAGAACCTCTGCACTGACCAGCAGAGTCGCTTCTCTGTCCTTGGTTTACTTTGCATCTCAGCAGCTTACAACACGCTGACCTCTAGTTCTGCCGTTTGGTTTCCATGACACCACGGTCTTGGACAGCCTCCAACCTCACTGACAGTTTCCTCTCCGTCTCTCGGCTTCCCTCTCCTCCTCTATTTCATCTCTGACGTTGGAGCGCCCCAAGGATCACTTCTGGGCCTGCCCTCTCTCTCTCCCCAAGGGATCTCATTCATTTCCTCAGCATTAAATATCACCCACACGCTAATGAACCTCAGATTTATATCCCCTCGCCTCGGAATTCCAGACTACACCATCCGACTGCACCCTGCGACACAGCTCCACTTTGGCGTCTCGTGAATGTCTTAAACATAACTTGCCTGAAAAGATTCTCTCGTTTCCTCCCCCAGCCTCTCCTCCCCTAATTCGCTCCCTCATAGTGTCACACTTTGTCAAGCCAAAAATCCGAGAGTCATCCCGAATTCCTGGTTTGATTTATGGCGGTGATGCGCAGGGTGCAGAGTGGTCAGTGCGGAGAGTTATTTAAGAATTAAAGTGAACCAGACTTAGAGGAGTCTGTCATTGCGGGGTACAGGGGTGAGAGCTGTCAAGTATGACTTCCAGCCTTCTGGCTGAACCACCGGACAGATAGGGCTGCCATTCCCTGAGGCGGGCACCCTGGAGAAAGGCAAGTTTGGAGGAAGAAGAGCATGTGTTTGGCTCGGGACACGTTGGGTCCGAGGTTTCCCAGAGGCGTGCAAGTGGCGATGTGGAGAGGGCAACAGCTGGACTTCAGCAGGGAGGGTGAGACTAGGTGTGGCAGTGACCGCAGTATCGACGGTGATTGGAGCCCTTGGCATGGCCGAGGTTGCCCAGGCGAAGGGAGGGGTTTGGAGGTGGGCTAGAGGAGGGTGAGCCAGCGCTACGGAAGGCACTATTAGGGAGGTAGGAACGGCTCAGTTGTCTAGTTTTGTGTTTCAAATGCTGACGAGAGGTCGAGTCAAAGGAAGAGCGGAGAACATGCATGGGGTAGCAGGGCGGCGGTCACCAGCGACCCCTGTGAACCATCCTGATGCAGTGCTGGGGAGGAAAGCCAGACAGCAGTGGGTGGAGGAGAGTGGGGGGTGAATAAAGGAGACGCTGAGCACAGCCAGTCTTTGGAGAAGTTCCGCTGTTAAGGGAAGGCGCTGAGCGGTGTCAGGAAGTGTGCGCTTCTTTCCTGCTTTATTTTGTTTTTAAAGATGGAAGCTACTTGAGCACATGTAAAGGCTGCTGACCAGGAGCTCATTAGAGACAAGTGAAGTTAGTGCAGGAGAAGGAACCATCGATGGTCTAAGTTTTCTCAGATGCCAGGAAGGTGTGAGCGGGCTTCTGAGCCCTGACCAGGGGCCTGTCCTCAGACAAGAGGAGGGACATTTCTTTGGTTGCAAAGGGCAAGGATAGAGGGCAGACACAGATGTGTTTTCTCATCTATGAAATGGGGATAATAAGTGTGTGTTTCGGGGTTGGGGTGAGTATTTGATGAACGGCTGCTTCTAATGGGCTCAGCCCAGGGTGATAATCACAGATGGTAAAAGTTCTACAAACAGCAGCTGCTATTATCCATCATTCTCAGGACTCTGATCCACTCTTGCTTGTGGATAATAATAACCAAGCCTCACCTGGTTACTGCACTTGACTCTTTCTGGAGGATTACTTTTATATTCATCATCTACCGAGCCTCACAACAGACCTGGGAAGATTTATGTCCCCCATTTTATGGACTAGAACACTGAGGCTCAGAGAGGTGAAGATGGATAGACCAAGGCCTTCAGGTGCCCAAAACCCTCTGAGAGACTCTAAAACCCTTTAAGTGCCGCAGTTGAAGGAAGACATGGTGGCTTAAGTGAGACTTAAGTGCCCCAAACCTCAAGTCAGCTGCTCCCTCCATGTGTGACCTTGGTGGATGACCTTGGCCCCAGTTTGGCCATCTATAAAATGGGGCTGATGACAGGGCTTGCCCAGGGTCACACAGCTGGTAGCAGGAGAATCAGAAGTCCACTCCAGATCCCACTCCCAAGTCCACTTCCAGTCCATGCCAACTGCTACCTACTCCTAAAGGTGGACACAGATTTAGGGCCCCCCACTCCCTGTGAAACCCCTACAGTACAGCCCTGTACGTGGACCCCATTTTTCTTGATGTTTGCAGTGTCCCTGGATAAGGGTTGGGGGAGATCCAAGACTAGAAGCTATAGTTTTAAATTCAGAAAGGAGTGGATTAAGGTTTGAACAAGGTGCTTGCCTCCTGGTCCAGCCTGAGTCAGGAGATTAGAGAGGAAGGGGCCCCATCTGCCAGCTCCATCGCTTTGTCAGGACAGAGAACAAAGGCCCGCCAGCAGTGCTGCCTGTCTGTCACCCAGACAGGGACCTGCTCCTAGTCTGGAGGAGACACTTTGGCCAAACAGGTTTGCAGCCTGCAGCCCCAGCAGTTCTGACCTAGGGACGTAAGACCCCTGAGCAAATTCTCTCCCTCCATTCTGCCATCTGTTCCAGACGAAAGTAGGTCACAATGCGTGTTCCCACCTCCAAGTTAAGACCCAGGCCCTAACCAAGGTGCTCGTCCCAGCCACACCTTACTTTTTACCTCTTCCTCATCTCCCTTACCCCGTTTCAGCCCATTCCCCCTGCACTCTGAATATTCCTTCCTCCAAAACTTTGCTCAGGCCGTTCCCTCGGCCTGGCATTCCCTTTCCTCTCGCTCTATGTGGTGTGCCCCTACTTCTCCTTCAAGGAGCAGTTCAAACGTCACCTGCTGCAGGAAGCCCAACTTGACACTCTTAGAGAAAATCAAGCTTCTGTTGAGCACCTACTACGTGCTAGTCCCTGGGTTAGACTCTGTGGTATAGAGGTGCATTGGATCCTGGCCCTACCTCCAGAGGTCCAGGGCTGCAGTCCAGGAGGAAGATGTGAAAAAGCCGGAGGCCCCTGGGGATGTGGATGGGAAGCTGCCGAGGAAGGCGGGAGAGACGACTCCTGATGGGCAGGCTCAAGGCAGGGCGCGTGCTGGCCTCGGGCCCCAGACCCAAGAGCACAAGTGGCAGGCAGTTTCCCTGGCAGAGCAGCCGTGCTCACTTGTCCCTGGTAGGTTAACTTGTCTTGGGTGTCTGCTGTCTGCATGAATAAACAAGCCACGTGGAATGGAGCGAGGTAGCAGGGAGCAGTGGGGAGCTCCGAGTCAGGGGAGCCCAGCGTTGACATCAGACTGCCTGTGTGACATCGGGCAGGTCACCTGACCTCTCCGTGCCTCACCTCCTCCACAGACATTCAGAGAAATAAGACCTGCCTCCTTGGGGTTGCTCGCAAATTAAGCGGATTACACATTTGAAATGCTCAGAATGGCGGTATCAAGCACTCAATAGGCGTTAGCTGTTTCATTACTGTTTATTAATTTAATTGGCAGAAGCTTTGGGCCCATTATCGGCTCCCCCTGTGCACTAGGGAAATTCATTCCCTCTCTGAGCCTGTCTGTCTCCATCAGGAAGTGAGGACATAGTCGATTTCCCGCTCTGATATTCTGGGATAGGAATGAATGGGGATGGGTAGTGGGAAGAGGGCGGGGAATGACGTAAGAAAAGACCCTCTGAGCTGGGCACAGAGCAGAGAGGAGACCCCCAAGCAGCCTGCAGTGCAGGTGAGCCGCGAAAGGTCAGTGTGCAGAAGGAGTTAGCAGCCAGATCATCAAGGACCTTAAATGCCAAAACAATGCTTCTAAGGGATGACAGGGTTTAATCAATTATTTACAGACTGAGTCCAGCCATTAGAGAGATAATGGGCCCTCTGGAGAGGCAGTGATCTCCCCATCACTGGCGGAATGCGAGTGGAGGCTGAGTTCTAAGAGAGAATTCAGACATCAGATGGATAGACCAAGGCCTTCAGGTGCCCAAAACCCTCTGAGAGACTCTAAAACCCTTTAAGTGCCGCAGTTGAAGGAAGACATGGTGGCTTAAGTGAGACTTAAGTGCCCCAAACCTCAAGTCAGCTGCTCCCTTCATGTGTGACCTTGGTGGATGACCTTGGCCCCAGTTTGGCCATCTATAAAATGGGGCTGATGACAGTGTCTGCATCATGGTGAGTGTGAGGAATAGATGGGACGGCATCGATGTGCCTGCTATTGCTGGGGTTACTATTACCTTGGCCTCCGGAAACCCCTTCCACTGTCTCGGCCTCTCCTCAATCCCATCCTGGGAGGAAAGGGCTGCGCTGGAGTCTGGGGTGGACGGGGCTCCCGCCGGAAGCCTCCCTAAGGAGCTTGCCATGGTTACCAGCTGCCTGCAAAGAGAGTCCATAAATCCTGAGCCCGGAGTGGTGGGAGGGAGAGAACTGTGTGTGGGGTGGGAGTGGGGCAGCTAAGTGGAATTGAATCTTGTTTAAGGAGGAGGCCCACGCCTTCCCGGGCCTGTAATTTACTGTGAGGTTGACAACATGAAAGCGGAATTTTCAGTGGCATCATCTTCGGACCTCGGGGACCTGTGGGAGATGAGCCGAGGCCAGCGGTGGCGGTCAGGCTTTAAGTGAGATCTGGGACGCTGATCCCGCTGTGATCACAGCAGGTGGCAGACGGGGGCACAGGGCTCGGAGCAGGGCCAGGGCCTGGCTGGCTAAGCCTGGGGCTCAGGCCTCATCTTGTCTGCTGTCATCTCCGGAGCCGAGGTCAGGCCCTGATTTTTCAGCAGAGTTTTATGTAGTGGAACACACCGCCCAAGACAGCTGTGACAGTGGCCGCTGACAGCCCTCTGCCGAGCCCCTTCTCAGGGACTGCCCTCGGCCAAAGGGAGCTGCCTCACTCAAGGTCATGCCCCTGGGCTGGGTGGACAGCCTGGTTGGGTCTGGTAGCTGCAGGACTCAAAGGCCAAGCTCCTTGCTTCAACTTGGAGCCTCTCAGCCACTGAGTGCCCCTTCGCAGCATCGCAGCTTGCCCTCTCCCTCGCCCCTTGCAGGCGTTCCCCAGAACTCTTCCCAATAAACCTCCCACAGGCCAGTCTCTGCCTTGGAGCCTGTTTCCTGGGAGCCACACCTAAGGCCTTCCACCAGCAGGTGGCTTGTTTTAAAGCAGCACCTGTGTGTCCTGTGGGAATAGGGTCACAGCCTCTCTCCAGGTGGGGACACTGAGGCCCAGAGTAGAAGGAAATGTACCCAAGAGCCCATGGTGTGAGGGGCAGAAGCTGGGGTGCCAGACGCCGGCCCACTAGCCCGACCCCTCCGTGTCACAGATGGGAAGATGAAGGCACAGAGTTGCGGGGGGAGGTGATCCGGCGTCTATCACAAGGCGCAGGGCAGAGTAGGGTAATGGAGGCAGTGTGCTGGGGTGAAAGCCCACAGCGTTGGGGGTGAATCGCAGCCACGTGGTCCTGAGCGAGCCAGCTCTTCTTGGGCTTCTAGTGTTCATCAGTGACTGCAGAGACTAGGGCCCATCTCGGGAGGACGGCGTGAGGGTCCCTGATGTGGCTGTGTGGGGACGGGAGCGCTTCGCCTACATCCTGATGAATCACTGTGGACGCGGGTTGCTCGCAGTGGGTGCCCGACGCTTCTCTCCGTCACACAACCTCCTGACCGCCTGGTCGGGGGCTCCCCAGCCAGCCCGAGAATCTGCCAGGGAGCTCTTCCAGACTTGGGGCAGGCTCCGGAGCCAGAGCCTGGTTGCTAGTTCAAGTCCTGGGTCCCGACTTCCTGGCTGTAAGTTCCTTTGCCTCTCTGTGTCCCCCGTTTCTTCATCTGTAAAATTAGAATAAGAAAACAGCTGTGACCCGGAGGAAACACGGTAACTGTGTCAAGTGTTGAGTGCCGTGGTTACTAAACACAACCTCTTATTTTCAGCTCATCAAATGCATGAGTCCTGGCCCATGGAAGCACCCTATAAATGTTACCTGTTTGTATTATCACTGCCACGGAATCAGATGCTCTGGGGACCTGTGGACATGTGTTTGGAATAAGTCCCCCTTGTTATGCTGCCAGCGTGCCCCTGGTCCCCTAACAATTCCCAGGAACCACGGTTTGACCTCCCGTTGTACAGAAGCCCAGAGAGGGAGGGGTCTTGCCCAAGGTTACCCAGCATGGCTGGATCAAAGCCAGACTTCAGCCTCGTCTCCCTGCCTTCCAGCCTAGAGAGCTTTCTCCCGTACCGCAAAGGGACAGATTCCTTAATGTCATCTGCTCAGGTTGCAATAAAAATTAACTACCCTGAATATGGGCATCGTCAATGCGGCTCCAAGACCGAGAAGGGACGAAGGGAGACAAATGAAATGTGTCACATGTGCTCCTGGGGTATCCAAGCAGGCCCTCTAATGACTCCTTGGAGGGCCCCCAGTGTGAAAGGACCCCCACCAGCCTGCTGGAGTTCTCGGCTGTGGCCCAGGAGAGACCTGATGCTAGGCACAGGGTGGGTGCTCCGTGAGACTCTGAGTGAGCAGAGCTGAGGGTGGGCTCCCTGCCCACTCATGTGCGCATCCTGCAGACAGCTGCAGGGCCCCATGGGGCCAACTCAGTTCTTACCCCAGCCCAAAAGGGAGCGTTTTACCGTCTGGATAAGGGTGAGAGGTGAGGCCTCCTCCCCGAGGTTGCCAGGGTAACAGCTGGATACATAGGGGCAAAGGGCTCTGCTGATGACCCCCAATCTCTGTCCCTGGGTGTCCTCTGCACAGATCCGCTTTAATGGACTCAGGTCTAGGGGATCATCCCTCTGGCCAGAACAATGTATTCCAGGAGCTGGGTCAGGGAGGAAGAGACTCAGAGAGGGCATCCAAGGCCCTGTTAAGACAGAGGAGCTGGAATTGAGTGTGTGTGTGATATGTGAGCAGATGTAGCAGACAGAACAATGGGAGACAGACAACCAAGGAAAGGAAGAAACTGACTAGAAAAAAAACCAGGAGAAAAGGGGAAAGAAGAGGAAGAAGTAGAATGGATACAATGGGTGTATGCATCGTGGTATATTCAGGCAATGGAGTACTATACAGCAGTGAAAAGGAGTGCCCGTGAACCCAAATCTCAAAACCGTAATGCACCAAGATCAACAGAATGTATGCAGTACGAGTCCAGCTATATCAGCTCTAAAACAAGCAAAACTAAACTAAGATGTTAGGAATGCATAATTAGGTGGTAAACTAGAAAGAAAGGCAGGGCACGGGTTATCATCAAAGCCAGGGTGGAGGCAAGCAGTGGGTCGTGGGCAAGGCGGGGCATAGTGGGGCACTTCTGAAGCGGGGGGTGATTTTCAGGGTTTTGATCAAAGGGTGCGTCCATGGCATTCATTCTATATTTTTTTGTTAAACTCTGCATTTATGATTTATGCACTTTTCGGTATGAATGTTGAATTTCACAATTTTAACTGATTACAGAAAAGTCGAGAAAGAGGAGGAAGGGGAGGGGGAGGAGGGGGTGAGAGGGAGAAGGGCCTCCCGGGGCTCTGCTTGGCTGGCAACACCGCGGGCCCTGCCCCCCATTCGGCCACGTTTGTAAAATGGAATAAATATTGACACGGCCAGGATGGTATTCAATTTGTCCTGATCACTGGGCTGCGGTGAGTTCTGACAGGGTGCGGTGTAAAACAGCAGCTCCGGATGTAATTTCTACTGTCAACATGATGTACAGCGGGCTCTGCCTGCGGCACCGGCAGGCGGGCAGGGCGGGGGCAGGGCGGGGAGACAGGTACAGGCGGGGGGCGGGGGCGGGGGGGGTGGCATGGGATGGAGGGTTCCAGGCAGGCCACCCCTGGGCAGGTGAGCAGTGGCAGCCAAGGGATGTGCATTGCATGTGTGTGCATGTGCACATACACACACGTGTTCATAACTTGCGTGGGTGGTCAGGCCTTGAGTAGGACTCAGGCAGGAAGGAAGCAGCGTCAAGAGGTGTTTCGGGGAGGGACATGGTTCATGCTCACAGCCAAATGCAGACCTCTCTTTCCTTCCCAGCAGCCACTCAGCACCCCGTGGCTTGTCCTCATTTCCCTCCTCCTGCCACAGCCTGCGTGGATTTCAGATCCACTGCTAACTACTGTGTGACCTTGGGCAAGTCCCCTACCCTCTCTGAGCCACCACCCCTTCTTCTGTAATAGACATTTGAAAAAGAGCTGTTGAGAGAATTCAATCAGATCCTTGATATAAAGCGCCCTCCATGGAACTAAGTGTTACCTCTTATTATTAGCTAATTGGATGGCACCATGCCTGGCACACGGTAAAAGCACTACAAATGTTATCATTACTCTCACTGACTCAGAGTCGGCTCAGTGTATGCAACCTGCCTCTCTTTCCTCGTCCTCCATCCCTTTGATCCGCCAAGGCTGTTTCCGAAAGGAACAAAGGTTGGGACAAGCCCCGCGGTGTCCCCTTGCCTCAGCATTCTTACCGGAGTGGAATGAAATTTCGAAGGGGCCGAAGATAACTTACCTGATAGATGGGGTGACAACGGGAAGGAATAAACGAGGTGACGCACATAAAGTGCTAGAACAGCGCCTGGCTCCCAGCAGGTGATCAACACAGGTCTGCTAAAACCCAAACCCAAACCCGAACCCGAACCCGAACCGGGGAGCCGCTCTTGATGGCGCCCCCTCTCATCCCCTGCGTCTGATTCGTCACCAAGTCCTGTCCATTTTGCTTCCTAAATATATCAAATCTGTCACCTCTCCTCTACCCCAGGACGGCCTCCCTGGTCTGAGCCACCGCCGCTCTCTTGACCAGACACTGCCACCCCTCCTCACGGGTCCCCTGCTTCAGTCCTCCGTGTCGCCATTTGTTCTTTAAGTGGCCCACTCAGTGATCTTAAAAGCCCAAATCTGATCACATCTCCTTTGCTAAAAACCCTTCGGTGCCTTCCCATTGCTCTCCAGCCAAAATCTAAACTCCTCAAGCGCCTTGGTAAGCAGCCGCTGCCCCTCGCGCTCCGTGCTCTGGCCCCGGAGCCTGCAGTCCCCGGAGTGGGCCTTTGCACATCTTGTTACCAGTGCTCCCGTGTGTCTTCGTCCGTTTGCTTTCAGCTCAGAAACTCTTTTCTCAGGAGCTCGCCCCTCGCTGACCACGGCCATCCACGCTGAGTGAGGTTGTGTCTCCTGCTACGTCTGGGCCCCCTGTGCTTTCTCTTTGTGGAACTTGACCCAGGTGCAAATGGCACACTTACTTGTGATGTTATTGGATTAATGAATGTATTCCCCTCTTACACACACGCACACAGAATAGAAGGCCTCAGGGGCAGGGGCTTTGATGTGCCCACTCCTCCATCCTGAGCCTCCAGCACAGTGCCGGCATCCAGTAGGGGCTCGATAAATATTTGATGAATCAATAAATGGAACAAGCAGGAGGAAACGACAGCACAGAAAGGCATTCCAGGGGAAGGTGGTGGGGCAGTAGCCAGGCAACTCCATCACCTGTCCTCTGTTCACTCCTCCATCCATCCTTTGGTCTGTCACTCCCACATTCCGTGGTGCCCACCCTGAGGGCGGCATGGACGTAGCAGCCGAGGAGCAGCGAGCAGCATGGCGGTGCTCACAGCCCACAGGCCAGGCACTGAGGCCAAGCTAAGGGAGAGGGCGGTTCCCAGCCCTGGCTCAGATGGGTGAGCTCACCGGGGTCCGGGGAGGAGGTTGAGAGACTACTCAGAGGAGAGGCAGCTGGCCTGGGCCTGGAGAGAAGGGTGGGAGTTGGAGGTGGGGCAACATGGGAGAAGGGCACTCCTGGCAGAGGGAGCAGCAGGAGCAAAGGCCCAGGGGCATGAACGCAGTAAATGGTGGGGGTGGGGTGGGCGTTCATCTGCCCAGAGAGATGGGCCCATGACAAGATGCAGTGGCAGTACCGTACAGTGGGCTGGTCCACACCTCGCAGGGCCTCGAGCAGCCCTGTGGGCAGTGGCTAGAAGTACAGGCCTTGGAACCCGCAGCCCAGGGTTCAAATCCCGGCTCCACAACGTACTAGTTGTGTGACCTTGGGCAAGTCACATGAACTCTTTGTGCCTCAGTTTGCTCATGTACAAAATGAGGGCAAATAGCAGTGCCCACGTGAAACGATTATGTGTGGGGTCTGGAACAGCAGGAAACACCCCATGCTGCTTCAAATGGCAGCTAATGAATGCCAGGCCCAAGTCTGGACTGTATCTTAAGGGGAAGATTTTAAACGGGAGGACATTCCAGACTGAGCCGGCTGGGCACACCTGGCAACATGCTCAGCATAGATGGGGGCAAGACTGGGAGCCTTGGACTGGTCTTTGCAGATGTGGTAACCATGAAATGGGGTGTGTATGGCCCCTGCTCTGCTCATGCCCTCTCCCCTGACCTCCCACCTTTGCCCCCCTGGCTAGTGGTCCAGCTACCAAACCCAGAGCTCTGGCCCCACCCATAGACACACTCAGAGATGCAAACCCCGTAAGCCCATACGGAGCATGCCCCCAAGCAGATTCTCACTCTATACTTACTGAGCACCTACTACGTGCAGGGAGTTGTTCTAGGTGCTGGGATACAGCACACATGTATGCTGCACCTAAACACATCACTAGTGATGCAAATGCACACATGTGCTCAGGCACGCATGTGCCCGTGCATGTCGAAGCATGCGGAGTCCGTCACTGGCCTGCTCTCTCGTGCCTTCCACCTAGAGGCGGGGCAGTGAGAGGTGGGCAGAGACAGGTGTCCCTGCCCAGCATCCTACCCTCTCCCCAACAGCTCTTGCATTATTACACCGGGGTCCACTCTGGTCTGGAGGGAGAGCACTGGGCTTGTAGAAATAATTACCCCCCGGGGAGAAGGCAGCAGTAGCCAAGCGCGGAGAGCTCTGGGCTTAGGATCCAGCAGGCACAGTGCCCTTGGGACCCAGGCGGGGCAGATGGGAGCCAGACTGCCAGGCACTGCTCCCACTGGCAGAGCTGGGAGCCAGGTGGGCATGGAGATGTGACATGTACATGCCAAGCCAGCGTGCAGGGTGGAGGGAGTGACTGAACGAACAAATGAACGAGAGACTGAACTGCCTCTTCCTGCCTCGCCCTCCCCCCAGGGACCAGCTTTGCTCCAGGGCAGGCGGCAGCCACAGGGCAAGCCCTGCACAAGCTTTCACTCTCCCTGGGGCGAGGCGTGTCTCCTGGCAGCTGTTAAATCCGTGCATGTGTGAATAAATCAATGAGGAGACGAATACCTGTGAGCCCCTTTTACCTGGTCAAATGCTTTGTACACAGAATCTGGGAGTATCTGTGACCAGAAATAGTAACAATAACAACAGTCATTGTCATTGTAGTAGCTAACATTGACTGTCCAACCCCGAGGGTCGCTTCACACGCACCGTCTCCTGTAGTTCTCTCATTGGCCCTCAGAGGGAAGCACTATTCTCCCCATTTTTCAGGTGAGAAAACTGAGACTCAGAGAAATGGAGTCAATTACCAAGATCACACATACAGTCAAACAATGAACTTGGACTCAAACCCTGCCTGGTCTGACTTTGGACCCCATCCCGTGGTCTTAGGCCCCCTGCATGTTGACCAGAGACACGGGTGAGGGAGATTATCAGGCGCTTTGCAGGAGGCAAGGATGAGAAGCCCCAGGCTCACCTAAAATCTGTCCTGCTTCGTCCGCCCCCGTGGTTCCTGTGCCCAGCCACTCTTCTTGGTCTTGGCAGAGAGAGAGGCTGGGAAACAAACGTGGGATGGAGAGGATAAGAAGCCCTTCCTTTGTCCCCAGGGAGACAGCCAGATGACAAAGGAGGGCCTGGAGCCACTGAGTTGGCAGTCACACAGCCTTGGCAGCACTGGTACCAGGGCGCTGAGAAATCAAGGAAGGACATGCTGGCCATTCAGCCTGACTCTGGAAGGACACGGTGTGGGCAGTGGCGGTGATGCCCAGAGCGTAGACAGGGCCACGGCACATCAGCCAGGCTGGCAGCTTCTCAGTGAGAAGGAAAGCCGTGTTGCCCACGCAGCTCCCCAGATCTGTCTGAGGCAAGACGGTCCTGAGTCCCTCGCAGGCCCCAGCTCCAGGCTCCAGGCATTTGTGGGAAGGAACAGGGATAGATGGAAGAAGAAATAGGCATGGCCTCAGTTGCCCAGAAGCCTGTCTTCCCAAATGACACCAGACCCCAGGGGGAGACCCAGCCAGGGCTGAGGGCTTTCAGAGGAAAGAGAATAAGAGTCTGTGGAGAGTGAGGGCTGGAGCTGAATCCTCCAGGCCCAGAGAGGGTAATTTCAGTTGTTCAACAGCATCATCAAGAACACAGATTGTTACATCTTTTCTTAGTGGGTTCCTATGGCCTCTTGGAGTGGCTCCCCTCATTTTCCCCAAATGGCTGCTGTAGCTCCAGCTGTCACGTCTTCAACACATGTGAGAAACAAAGTTTCTTCTCAAGGCATCTCATTTTAGGAAGTAAAAAATTTACCCAGAAGCTCCCCAACTAAAGGAGAATTAAAGGAGATGATCCATTTATATTTCATTGGCCAGAACTGTGTAACACGATACTTTCTAAACCATCACTGGGGTGGGGTGGAGAGGGGGATGACTCCTATTGATTTAGACCAACCTCTTTACAAGGGAGGGGCCGAGCACAGGACCGAGCTGAGGAGGGATGAGCTGAAACAAGAAGAAGGATTGGGGACTGAATCAGCTGTTTGCCCTGCTTTGTATTTCCCATCGCTCTCGTTCGCACACAATGAAACACGGACAGGTTGTATGCTCTCCAGGACTTCCTGTGTGTGTTCTGGGGTTTCCTCTGCTCATGTTCTGCTTCCTTCACGTAACTCCCCGCCTCATCTCCCCATGTCCATATTCTCCTCACCTTTCAAGGACCACCTCCTATACTCCTCTTCCAGGCAGCTCCCTGTGGTTACCCAGCTACTCATGAGCTCCTCTGAGCCATTATGTCTGTGCATGGTTTTCCTATATTTTCCATGTGTTCATGCTTTATGTGAGTTAGTTTGTTTTTACATATTGGCTTCTCCCATTCATCTGTGGGGATGTGCGTTTAATTCACAAGGCCTGGCACACAGCAGGTCTTCACTGGATGTTGGTTCACTGGATAAATGAGTGACTGCAGAGATTTCTCTCAGAATCTGGTGACTTGGCCACAAGCCTGTTCAGAACAGGGCAGGGACCTTGGCTTATTAAAACACTAACCCTGCCAAGGGCCCAGCACAGGGCTTGGCACACAGTAGGAGCTCAATAAGTGTTAATGGAATAGATAAATGAGTAAATGGCACACATCAGGTGTGCTGTAAATCCTAAATGAAGGCTGCCACTCTCTAGATGGTGAGCTCCTGGAGGGAGGGATTATGTCTTTATGTCTTCGCCACCCCTTGTCCTGCCCAGAGTGGACGCCTGCGGGAAGAATGAAGGCCCGAATGAAGGTCTGAACCCCAGGCTGTGAGCGCCTGGGAGCAGGGGTCGAGCACACGGGGCCTGCTCCCCCAGCAGTTGGGCGGGGCCTGCTCCCCCAGCAGTTGGGCGGGGCCTGCTCCCCCAGCTGTTGGGCGGGGCCTGCTCCCCCAGCTGTTGGGCGGGGCCTACACGTGGCAGGGCTGCCATGCGGGTGGCACTGCGTGGTCACTAGCTGCTAAGTAGCTGCTGCCCCAACACCCCAAAGTCCACCAGACCCTGGTCTCCCTAGCTGCTGCCACAGGGACCCCTTGTCCTCCCCAGGTCTCAGCACCCAAAGGGGTAATGCCTGACTCAGCAGGGGGCCTCTCAAACCTGCTTCTGCAGTCACAGGGGCTGGTGTCCATGCTGAGTGGTTAGCCATCTCCCACCCACAGTGTCCCTGCCCACTCTGTGTACCCGCCAAAGCGACAGAGCTTCCCTGGGACCCAGAGCACAGCAGGTCATCAAGGACTTCCTGAAGCCCCGTGCTGGAGCAAATTCTCCCCCAGGCTGTGAGGGAGCTGCAGAGCAGGAGAGCACACCGCAGGGTGGGGGCGGTGCCGGTCCCTTCCTCCCAGATCCACCAGAGAAGCCAGAGCCTCAGGCAGCAACACAGAGATCGGCTGAGTCAGTCACAGGAGCCGGGGTCGGGGGCAGAGCCTCACCTGTTCTGCTTGGGGACTCAGGGGCCAGTGGTCCTTGGTGGACGGTGGCGCTCTGTCACAGCCTAGGCACGTGTGGGTGAGTCTGGCCCAGCCCCGTGGCAGGAGCCGTAAGGAGGGTGGAGCAAAGGACTCAGAGGTGGCCCTGGTGGCATCCCTGGGACATCGATGCATGCCCCGAGCCTCTGTCCGGAGCCCTCTCTGCTCAGAGGTGGGGGCCAGGCAGGAAAGCAAAACCAACCTTCAGAAATCCCTAGAGGGGCTCTCGCTCACCCCCACATAGGGCTCCGCCCACTCTCCTCCCAGCCTCTCTTGATCCCCCTGCAGTCAAACCAGCACAAAAACCACCGAAGCGCCCTGGCTGGTGTAGCTCAATGGATTGAGCGCGGGCTGGGAACCAGAGGGTCCCGGTTCGATTCCCTGTCAGGGCACATGCCTAGGTTGCAGCCCAGGTCCCCAGTGAGGGCCATGTGAGAGGCAACCACACATTGCTGTTTCTCTCCCTCTCTGTTTCCCTCCCTTCCCCTCTCTCTATCTTTAAAAAAAAAAAAAAAAAAAAACCACCGAAGCGTCTCCCCTCGTGGCCACCGATGGCCTCCGTGTGGCTAAATCCAACAGTCGGCTCAACGTCCGCATCTGACTTTACATCTCCAGGGTGACCATATAATCTACCGTCCAAACTGGGGGTAAAAGGCAAACTGGGGGTAAAAGGGGAGTGGGACACTATTCATAGTTCTGCGAGGACAACAGATGCAGAGTGGAACTGTCCCAGGCAAAGCTGGACAGCCGGTCACCCACCTAACAGACCACTCAGCATAGCCGATGGCGCCATCCTTACAGCCCTGTCTGCTGCTGGCTTCCAGGATGTGCCCTCTCCCCTCCCCCTCCCCTCCTCTCCTTTTTAGGTCTTCTTCCCTGTTTCCTCCTACCCTCCTCCATCTCTGTAAGTTGCACCTCCTCTCCAACTACGGTCGCTCCTTGGGGAGCACATCCAGTCTCAGCTCTAAATATGATCCGAATCCCCAAGTGTACCTGCAGCCAGGACCTCCCCTCGAGCTCCCGACCCTCTGCTCAATTTCCCCAGTGGATGCCTAACAGGCATTTAAATGTCACGTGTCCAAAACCCGACTGTAACACCACCCAGCAGGTCCCCGATCTTCTCCGATCTGCTCTGCCCACCGTTGTCTTCAGCCGAATAAAACTCCCGCTGCTCGGGCCACGGGCATGGTCATTTCTGACCCGTCAACACATCCTTCCGTTCAGCCGCACCTCTCAGCACTTCGGCTGATAGATTGCGCTCAGTCCAAGCCACCATTACGTCTCGCCTGACTTATTGAAATAACCCCCAGACCCCACCCAGCCCCAGCTTCCCTAGGCCCCCTACCCTGCTTTGTTTTTCCCCCAGCACTCAGCATCTACTGACATGTTGTTTATTTACTTGGTTATTATCTGTGTCCCCCTCTGGACCTGTGAGGTCAAGGACTCGGTTTCTTTTCACCGTGCTGAGAGCAGCGCAGAGTGGAAACTCACAATTTGTGTGGAATGAGTGAATATGCACCAGATACGTGCACACACACGTGCCGACATCTGTGATTGAAAGCACATGCCAGCATGCACATAGGAACCACATGCATGTAGGTGGACCCGAGGGCACACGGATTGTAGGAGGTGAGGCTGCAGAGTGGGCAGGGTAAAACCGACATTTATTAGCTTTAGCTGGGGCTCGGTTTTTAACCCCGTTTGAGATTAAACACCTGTGCAGTAGGTGGAGCCCTGCGGCCCGGAGAACGCCCCCAACATGCCCAGATCTCCTGGCGAGGCCCAGGCAGAGCCAAAAGCAGCCCCAGGGCTCCATAGCTGCCTCCTCTGAATGACTCTGAGTGCCCGGATAGGGTCCTGTCATTGACACCCACTCAGGGAAAGCAGCTGGAGCAGGAAAGGGAGGAAGGGAGGGAGAGAGGAGGCCAGTGTGGCTGCGGCAGAGCTGTGCAGAGCGGTGAAGCGTTGGCAAGCGGCCAGGAAACCTGGCCAACACGCCCGAGGGAGGACCTGGTGGGCTGAGGTATGAAAGCCCGAGTGAGAAAGAGATTTGGGGGCTGTGAGGGCGGAACATGCCCTGTACATGGGTGCCCAGCCAAGGGGGTGGGCGGGGGCTGAGAGGCAGCCACCCTAATCCTGCTGCGTGTGTCCCCCAGCACCAGGCCGCATTCTCCCAGAAAGGCGTCTTTTCCCATGCCCCCAAGGGCCCCTGCACCGCGGGGAGCCTCGGTCCAGGCTCGAGGCTTCGCCCCATCACCAAGTAAGCGATGCAACCTTCGGACTTTGCCCCTTTCTTTCTTTCTTTCTTTTTTTTAATGATTTTATTTTTAGACAGGGGAGGGAGGGAAAAAGAGATGGAGAGAAACATCAATGTGTGATTGCCTCTAGCATGCCCCCCACTGGGGCCTGGCCTGCAGCCCAGGCATGTGCCCTGACTGGGAATCGGACCGGCAACCCTTTGGTTCGCAGTCCACTGAGCTACACCAGCCAGGGCAGACTTTGCCCCTTTCTAAAGTGGGATTTGACTTCAAGCCTTTGCCCCAGGCAGCCCTTCTGCAGAGAGCTCCCTCTCCTCCCCCAGAACCCCAAATTCCACTTGTCCAAATCCTTCCTGTGCTTCATCTTCAAGTGCCACCTCCTCTGTGATGCCGTCCCTGCTCTGCAAGCCTCTGTGCTTGGGCCTCAGAAGTTAAGGACTCACATCATGAAAGCCCCTGACGGCAGCGCACCATTTCAGTCTCCTCTGGTTTTTATTGTATAAAATTCCTCCAACAGCTTCTCTAAACGCTCAGAGTAAAATGGAAACTGCTTTTCCTCCTCCGTGTCCCACCTGATCTGGCCCAGACCCTTGTCTCCTGCCTCCTCTGTAGCCACCCCCTCCTCTCTAGCTGCCACAGTGGCCTCCTTGCGGTTCCTTAGCTTCTTCCCGCCTCTGGACCTTTGCCCGTGCTGTTCCCTCTGTGTGTGGAACCATTTAGTGCCCAGCTCCTTCTCTTCCTTCCAGATCTGCCGAATGTCACCTCCTCCGAGAGGCCCTCCCTGATACCCTGTCTGTAACGTCACACCCACTGCAGCCCTTTCCTCATCCTCTTCCTCTCTTTTCCTTGCTTTATGTCGCTTCTTAACACTTATTGCTCCCTGAAATTATATTGTAGATTTCATTTCTTTATTACCAGAAGCTCAGCTCCACAAGGGCCAGAACTTTATTTTGCTTTGTCCCCAATGCCCAGCACAGGGGCTGGCATCAGGGAGATGCTGGTAAATATCTGAAGAAAGAGTAAACGAATAAATGCATCTCTCTCCTGATATAAAGCTTATTGCATCTTGCTGTCGTACACAGAAATTATTTTTAAAGAACGTCGAATGAATGAATGAAATGCATTTCTCTCCCTACTTCTAGAAGACAATAATGTTTGATGAATGAATGAATGATTGCCTCTTAGTGAGAGTGACAGCGGGTACCTGCAAACATTTGGGGGCCGGGCAGGGGGCAGCAGCGGGTGGGAGGGGCTCCTCTTGTTCCCACCCCCTGTGCAGCCCCACCCGCCAGCCCCTCCCCTCCGCATCCCTGCAGGGCTGAGATGAGCCCTGGAACTGCCTGACAGAGTCGGGGGAACAGTTCCCGCTACACGCAGGGAAGTCATAAGCTCCAGGAAATGAAGGCTCTGGAGCAGTGCCTCCTCCTCACCCATAACTCCAGCCTCATTACGACCAGCTCAGGCCATAATGTGGAGAATCTAAGCCGGATCCCCAGAGGCAGCAGCACAGCTCTGGGATTGCGACCAGGGCTACCAAGGAGGGGGGGCCCTGCCGACACCTCTCGGCTCTGCCATCATGCCCAGGCCCCACAGGGTGGGTGAGGGGACTGAGACAGGGGACCTGGGGACGCTCACAGCAGGGTCACCGGTGGTCTGGACTTCCATGAGTTTAGGGGCCTGCAGGGAAGGAGGGAACAGGATGCTCAAGATGGACTCCACTCTTCCCTGTGGACTCGTGGTGTTTTCTCATTGCCGTTGCCCTGAGATGCAGGTTTCACCCCCTCCCCTTGCAACAGATGACTCCCGACCCCAAACCTCTCCCATACAGAAATTCTGGAGCCACTACTGGGCAAGAGCACTGAGCGCTCAAGCAAAGTGGGTATAAGACACCAACTTCCACTTGTGACTCCCCATAAGTCGGTGAGTTAGAATAAGGCAAGAGAATTGCGACTGTGGCATCCTGTCAGAGGAGGGTTCTTCTGCCCCCAAATTCCAGCCACTTCCTTTGCCCACAGGAGGACGTGGCTGGGGCCAGGTCAGTCCCTCCCACCTCCTCTGCCCAGCCAGCCACACACCTCACACTCCCAACCCAACTCCCCAAACTGGTGACACCCCCCCAGCCTGTCTGCACACGCCTCTGCTGTAACGCCCATCCCTGTCTTCCCAAGGGGGCTTAGAGGGCCCCTCCTCCAAGAAGTAGCCCTGATTCCCTCCCACCCACCTGCTCTTTCCAGACACCTGGGCCTGCTCCCTCCCCCAAGCCCTGTAGGTCTCAGGTTGCACCCCCTTTGATAGCCCTGACCACTCACCACCGGGCATTCATTACTGGGGGTCTTGTCTCCTACCCCACTAGACCGAGCTTCTGTGTCTCTGTCCAGGCATCCTGCCCACACCGGGCACAGTGTGGGAACTCAAAGGAACTAAGTAGTTGTACTGAGCTGAAGGGGAGGAGCGGGGATGGAGCCCTGCACCTCTATTCACTATTCCCAGTGCCTGAAATTCCTCCGTGAACGCAGTGTCGCTGTCCCTGTAAACACCCACATTAAGCCATTATTCATCATTATTGCTTGAGTAGGAGTTAGTCCCTCAGATCCTTTCTTGCCGAAAGCAGGATCTTGTGGAGGGGGAAGGAGAGAGATGGATTGATCTGGGAACTGCGTGCTGGTCCAGGAAGGGGGAGGAGGGGTGTCTCAGGCCCTGGGAAAGGCAGGTTTTCCAGGAGGGGCAGGAATATGGAGACACCAAAGGCAAGTTCCAAGGTGTGGTGACCCTGCCCCAAGTCCCACGGGGCACCTCCAAGCAAGGCCCTCTGGAACTTGGGTGCCTGCCCCTGAGAGGGGGTGTGGAGGGACAAGTGTGAGATCCAAGTGCCTTCCTGGGGCCAGTGTTTTGGACAGAATGGCTCCCTGTGCTGCTGTGGGCGCACACGTGTGGTTGGTGGCGGCCTGGGTGCTGGACTCTGTGCGCCCAGGTAGCCTGGGCCCTGGGAGCTCTTGAGGAGCCCTTCTAGAAGGGTCTGCTGCTTCTCTGGGGTGAGGGCCTTCTAGGCGGTGGGCTGGGCTGGAGAGACGGTGGACCAGGGGCAGGGGCGGTGGCTCCCAAGGCCCCTGCTCCTGTGGGCCTGGGGCTGGTGGAGGACCCCTGAGAAGGAGCTGGGGGAGGGCGGGAGAGGAGAGTTGAAAGGAAGGATTCAGGGCGGGGAGGGAGGGGTGTGGGGAGGAGGTAAGACTACTACCTCTGAAGAAGGCAGGGACCGTTATGGGTCAGGACACTGTTCTGTTTGCCCCACCCTGCACAGCGCCAGGCACACAGTAGGTGTCAATTAGTAACTACGGTCAAAATAGAGGCTCAACCTGCCCCGCGGTCACATGGAGCCCGCTCTGATGGTCTGTTGTTTCTCTTGCAGGCTCCGGTTCCGAACTGCCCCTAGACCTCTAAGGACCCAAGGATCTGCGGGCCCCAACCAGCGCCGCTCTGCGCAGGGACCATGGTGCACACCGGACTCGGGAGCTGCGGAGGCACTGCCTGGTGACCCGGCGGTGGAGGCTCGCGGGGGGCGCGGGCGGGGACCCCAGGGCCGTCCATGCCCGGGGTGCGGCCGCGCCCCCTCCCCCTCCAGCCGGGCGCCCCTGCGGCTGGGCGGCGTTCAGGGGCGCGGGCCTGTCCGGGTGCTCCGTCTGGAGCGGCGCCCCGGTGGCTGCGCTGAGGCCACCATGTGACGTGGCGTTGCCCCTTGGTGCCACCTGAGCGACGACTTCCTGGTGCCTCCCGTCCATGCGCCTGGGCCCCCGCGCAGGCCAAGCATGAGGCCGCGGCCCGCCGGTCGGGGGCTGGCGGGAGCCGCGCTGTCGCCCACGCTGATGCTGATGCTGATGCTTCTGCCAGCGCCGCCCCTGCCGCTGGGACGCCTGTGGGCGGCGGGCACGCCCGCGCTGGCTGCGCCTGGAGCTTTGCAGGACAGCGCGCTGAGCGCGGGACGCGTGAAGCGTGGCTGGGTGTGGAATCAGTTCTTCGTGGTGGAGGAGTACACGGGCACCGAGCCCCTGTACGTAGGCAAGGTAAAGAGGGACCCCGCACCCGCTTTCCTGTGCCCAGGACCCTGGACTCACTCACTGGTAGATGCAAGGGACCCCAGTTCCCTTACCCTGTGAGGCCAGTGCCTCGTCCCCACTGCCGCAGACACCAGGGGCGTGCACTTGGCTTTCATTCCGGCCCCAGGCCCTTCTCCAGTCCTTCTCCCTGTGCGTTTTGGAACAGAGAGTGCTAGTGGGTAAACCCAGTCCCCCTTGTAGCTAGAGGTATCTAGAATGTAGAAACAAACTTGCACATCTGAGCGTGTCCCACACATACGCTGCACCCTGCTTAAAATTCTTCAGTAGCTTCCTGTGCACTCAGGGACAAACCCAAATTCCATCCCGTTGCCTCCAAAGATCCAGCCCCACTCTCCAGTTTTCGCAGGGCCCTGCTGCCCTCTGACTGCCTCCCATGCCCCAAGCACTCCTGCCACTGCCTCTTTGCCTAGGTTGTCCCCCCTGCCCCAGCTGCTCCATCCTGCTCCTACGGATTCCTGTATCCTCAGGCTCAGGTCTCTGCTCCATCACCACTTGTCAGAGCAGCTCTCCCTACCACACCAGGCTAGGAGAGCCCTATCTTTCCTCCATAACACTTAATTATGCATGTGTTTGTTTGATTATGCATTTAATGTGCGTCTTTCCTCTTAGACTGTGTTTGTTTTGCTCACCATAAATCCCAGTGACTAATGCAGGCCTTGCTCGCAACCTGTCCATTGAATGAATGAATGAATGAAAGTTACTTTCTCAAACTCTGATGGTTAATGTGGCTGAAGATCTGTGCCCTCAGGAGTATAAGGAGCTGAGGTCTTTTGTTTATCCATTCATTCCCTGAGCCTCTTATGGATGCGATGCTGGAGAGGCAAAGCAAATAAGATCCAGCCTCTGCCATTTGGGGGCTCCCCGGAGTGGCAAAAACATCCTGGTGCACAAAAAACGTCATAGGTCAGCACCTGGCACTGAGTAGGCATCTCATAAACGGTATCTGTTGGCTGACTTCATGGAGGAGAAAACACCTGAGCTGGGTTTTGATGTATGAGTAGGAGTTCATCAGCCTAATGGGAAAGAAGGCATACCCTATGCCAACACTTGGAGTCCTGAAGGAGCCTGGCTTATCTGAAGACCTGTTGGTAGTTGAGGTGTTGAGGTAGAGGGTGTTTGTAGGGCATGAGAAGCAGGGTGGTACCCAGGGAGAGTTCTCTGGCTTCTGCTAAGGCCAAGCAGCTTTCCAGGAAGTTTCGGTCAGCAGAGCTGGGGAGAGGCCAGCTGTGGCGTGTCCTGTGTGTTGAGATCTGGGTCTGAGAATTGGGAGACTGGCCAAGCTGCTCAGGGACCAGGACCCTGGACAAGGATGGGAGGAAAGCCTCCATGTTAGCCTTGTGATTTTCCTGGCAGGAAACCGAGATCTTATCTCGTCTGGACATAGTCATCCCTGGTCTTTGGCTACTGTCCCCGTCCATCCATGTGGCTGAAGTCGATCCCCACAACTGAGCCGAGTGAGGATTTCACAGACCGAGCTCAGAGGGGCTCATGTGCTTGCTCAGGCACACCAGTGGCAGGACCTGAGACTGCTGACTCCTAGCCAGGACAGTGACGTGGCGGGTCTACTAGAATGGGGTGACAGGACAGGAAGGAGGGACCAGGGCCCCCCAGCCAGACAGCAGCTAATGGTGAGGTAGCGAAGAATGCTCTGGAGCCAGACACGCCTGACTCGGAGGCCTGGCTCTGTGGTCCCCCTTCCCCTCTCTGGACCTGAGCCTCTTCATCTGTAAAAGCAGGCTAAGAGAGATTGCTCCCTAGGGCTGGCGAAAGGGTTGAAGAGGAAAGCTAGGCACATACAGCATTCTGCCTGTGGCTGGTTGCTTGTTTATTGTTGTTTTTTCATTAATTCTACTGAAGAACTTAACTCTTAAAGTGCAAAACAGAAACCATCGTTCCCTTTTGTAGACAAGGAAATCGAAGTTCAGAGAGGGCAAAGTCATAGAGGGGCCAAGTGGCTTGGCCAGGATTTGAACCTGTGTGTGTTGGAGGCCAGTCCCAGCCTGATTCTCCAAACCTTTCTGAAACTTCCAGGCCCTGGGAGAAGGACTTCGGAAAACCCTTGAGAGACAGGGAAGGACTCCGACACCTCTGCCTGAACGGCTGTGGTAGTCTCAGGCGGCCCGGCCCTGTGGCCGGCGCGGCAGCCGGGGCTCAGAGAGGACTCCCCAGCCACCCACGTGCTGAAAAGACCCGAGAAACGGCCGACTCGCCCCTGTTGTCCGCATCTGTCCCGCCGTTGTCCTCACAGCAGCGCCAGCCGGCCCCGCCCCGCCTGCTAGAGCCGCAGTCTGTCAGCGACGGCAGGGCCCTCGTAAAGCCCTTCCTTGTGCGATGACATGGGGTAGATCGGGCCTGCCGATACCCGTGGGTGACCGTGACCCAATGCGTGTATGAATCTCATACCAAGACACGCGGGGAAAGAGAGACCGGGGCCACGTGGCTGATTCCTCCCATCTCAGGAAAAAGCCTCGTGGCTTGCCCAGCCAGGGTTTTTATCCGGGGCCAATTTACATTGGATTGAATATTCATGGAATTAAGCAGAACAGGTAGGATTACTCATAGCAAGGCATTGGATGTAAATTCAGATCCGGTGGCAGACAGGACCAGGTTAAAGTAATATGCAGGGGTCAGCAAGCCAGAACTTTTTAAGATACATCTTTGCCAAATTCCTATTAGAGAGTTCCCATTCCACAGACATGATCCACACTTGCTCACACAGGAATCACACGGAGCTGTGCTCAAAACG
>PVJI01021297.1:0-27343 GCA_004026765.1 Micronycteris hirsuta
AGGTTCCCTGTACTTTGAGTTCATAAATGTTTTGGCAAAGACTCTGGGTCCAGAAAAAATAATAGAGTTCTAGAATCAGGAGACAGCTCAGGAGATTTGCAAGGTTCATGTGCTCTAGCAGACTTTTCAGAGGGAATATTAGATTTCTAGGGAGAAACCTAGGTATCTACAAATTAATATAAAGGTATAAATATTTGAAAGTTCCCTTGCAGGAAACATAGTGACTGGTTCCAAAATCTGCACACTTTACACTCCTTCACTGAATTCAGAGCTTCCCACCGGAATCTATATAAATCACATTTTGAAGGATAAGATGCGTGTTAGTAAAAATATTAATTTTAATGGGCCATTTGGAGGCTTTAACTGAGTCCCATTATTCTCAGTAACTTTTTAAAATATTAAAACAATTAAAGTCTATTCTTTCTTTTATGCATTCTGAATTCATGCATTAGACCATTTTCAATTCTTTTTCTTTTTCGCCCTTAGTTATAGCAAATATTTTCCACGAAAGAATTTATTTATAAACTATTAAAAAAGAAATCATAGCTCAGTCTTTCTAAATATGTGTTCAATGTGTATACTATTTTAATTATGGAATAATACCTGAAAGTAGTGGATAAATTATAAATATAGAAGAAGTAAAGGAATAAAGTATGTCTATCTATAGTATAAATTTTGAATATCATACTTTATTCATTCAATGCTTGGTTGAATTGGGGTTTCCCATTTCTGGTGTTGCAGAGGCAGGGTGTGGCATACTATGGTTTTTAGGCTAAATCTTGTCCAATGCCCAATTTTTAAAACAAGGTTTTATTGGACCTTAGCCAGCAGATTTATTTACACATTGTTAATGGCTGCATTTGTGCCACAATAGCAGAGTGGAGTAGCTGCGACACAAGCTGTATAGCTCTCAGATCATAAGCATTACTGTGTGGCTCTTTGGAGAAAGTGTGGTGACCCCCGCTCCAAACGCACACCTGTCCTGTGGCTGCACCGCTGTGCTCTCCCCCGTCGGTGCCCGAGTGCTGCTGCTCTACGGCCTCCCAAAGGCTTCGTGTTCTGCAAGAGTCCATTTTGTGTGGCTTGAAAAAAATTGTGTTCGAAATTAGATGTTTTGTGTCTCTTTAAATATGGAAAATTCTCTGAAGTTTTCTCTTCGTATATGTTTATTTCCTGTTCTTTTTGTAATTTTCTTTTGGAACTCTAAGTAGATAGTTTTTAGTTATCTTTACTGATCTTCTGTGTCTTGTAATCTTGTATTTTTCCATCTCTTTATGTTACACTTTGGGTAGCTTCTTTCGTGGTCGTTCATGTCACGAATTTTTTTTTCATCTGATGTCTAATTCATATGTTTAGTTTGTATTTCAGTAGTTTTATTTATATATGTGATTTCTAAAAGTTTGAATTTTTTCCCTTAAATCATTTTGTTTCTTTTTAGTATTGTATTATTTTTCTGCCCAATGTTTCAAACTTTTCTTTCATTTCTTTAAATAGTTATTTTATCACAGGTTATGCTTTTCTTACTTTCAGGACAGCTCAGAAATACATATAATATTAAGATTTAAAAATGCATTTTTACATCCCTCTTTTTTTAAGTATCTCTCTAACTTTGCCTTACTGTGTAAATATAAAACTATCATTTCTTTCAATTACTATATTATGCCTCAGAGGAATTCTGTCCTTTTGATTATTTTATTTAATGACATCGTCTTCTCTGTGTGTTGTTTCCATAGACTAGATTTCTTGCGTGGAATTAATGTTTCTCAAATGGAATCAGTAATTTTAAGGGTTCTACAATTTGTGTTCTCAGTTTGCTTACTCCTGAGGTTTAGCATGTTACATTTATTTTGGTCATATTTTTTTATTCTTTTAATTGAATTTACACCCATTTTGCCCACTTTTCTGTTTGGACCTCACAGTATTCTAAATGAAGGTAAACGAGTGCTCTGTGAATTTTGAAGCAGGTTTATCCTTTCAGCTTCCTTGCTTTTTAATTGTTTTAAGTATGACTGCCTTGACAGGAGTGCTTTTCTTTCTAGTTGTCAGATACCAATCTTTGCATATGGTTTCCATTGGTTTTTATGATTAAGAAGTTCTTCTGTATCCATACAAGAGCTAATTTGCTATGTTAAGTTTCTTTTAGTATTTCTTTCTGTTGCTAATATTTACATTTAATTCTACAATCATTTGCATCTTGTTTTGTACATGATGTACATGATTGTCCCATCAATTATTCATTGATTACTCTTCAAGAGTGTATATTAGTTATCATATTTTTGTGCTTTCTAATTCTAATATCTATTATGGGTTTATCCTTTTATAATTCCATTACAGTTTCATTTAGGTTCTTTATTCCATCTTGTTCTTGGGACTTTAAGGATTATACAGATCCATATTTTATAGATGATTTATAGCACTATTCCCAGACTTATGACTGTTGGGTTCCGAAATGTGGGAATGAAGCTAGTGATAAGAACATAGACGGTGACTTGGTTATTCAGGTGTGGATGGTACATGGGGTCCTCAGGAATCTGGAATATAGCCTTACTCTAAGAAAGAAGTGGATTGTATTTTCTGAGCCTTATGGAAAATAGTTTAGTATATAAAATAAATTAGTGGGCTATTGGCTACCAAGTTCTAGGTGTATTCAAGAAGTGACATTTGTCACGGGAGAGAGGAAACACAGTAATAGTAGAATAAAGGAGAACAGCCAAAATATTAACTCTAATGCTGTGAGAGTATCCTTATATACTGCAATAGCTTCTGAGAAGATCATTTTAACACTAGATAATATGAAGTGTCAAAAATGAAGTAAATAATGTTGGAATTCTCAGTAATAACGTATTATCCCATATAATTCATTTGGATAGTTTTCCATGAGAATTTGTTTTCTAATATTGGATATTTCAGCGTTAGTTACACGCAAAAGGTAGTTCTCTGGCATAATGTCTGTAATATTTCTGAACAGTAAAGTATTATTATTGTAAAAGTGTTAATGCTGTAAGCAGTTTTCTTAAAGTATTTTTTCTGAATTATTTTGTAGGGCTAAAAGATATTACACAAGTTGACAACACACATGCTATGACAAATATTATATGCACATACTGGGGTTTTGTGGTACTTTTCTTTATAATGTGTTATTTATATAGTGGACCAAACATACTTTATTTTTTTAATATATATTTTTAAAGAATTATTTTATTTTTAGAGAGGGGGAGGGCGGGAGAAAGAGAGGGAGAGAAACGTCAATGTGTGGTTGCCTTTCACACGCCCCCTACTGGAGACCTGGCCTGAAACCCAGGCATGTGCCCTAGACTGGGAATTGAACCAGCGACCCTTTGGTTGGCAGGCTGACACTCAATCCACTGAGCCACACAGCCAGGGCCAAACGTACTTTATTTTTCATCACTTGGAAGTTGCCACCATTCCTATGATAAGCTAATAACTATTCATTAATAATCAACCTCAGAATCAGGATAATGACATAGTTCTAAAACTGGAGAAGTATAAAATGTGTTAATGAAAGTTTCTTTCACAGTAATTTTATTAAGTGTTTTACGAAATATTTTTGATTTTACATATACAACTACATCTTAAACTCTTTTCTTACCTTATTCTTTATGAACACTCTGCCCCCCTGCTTTCAGCAATCTTCCTGAGCTCTTTTCGGGTGCCATATGAAGAAATCAAAATGATGATATTGGAAGTGGATGAAACACAGTTGGCAGAATCTATGATTCAGGTAAACTACCGGGCAGAGAGCTTAAATTCCAACATTTCATTGCAAAGCTTCTCATTAAATAGAAATCTGTAAGTGAAGCAAAATTCTTAAACCAAATCATTCAAGTGGAAAATCATTGCTGCATAATTAGTTTTAGCCTAACTTTGGCATTGCCAGGAGATAAAACTCTGAATGTTCGCTTAAGTGCAAACAAAATATAATACTATCAAAATGATTGCATTTCAATTATTTTAATTGACTGTTTTCTGAAAGCCAGGTTGTTTAATTTTACATTTTTAGTTTTGTTACAGTTAAGACTAGTAATATGTTAAATTTACTTGTATAATCTTTCCACTGTGTGTTTTCTTAGCCTTATACGTCTTAGGAAGTTGTATTATTATTTAATGTAAAAGACTGAGGGAGATGGCCCTTCCTTTAGAGTAACCTTACTAACAATCCCTACTGGAGTCATTTGGGCTGTGAGTACTGCAGATAGTTTGCATAGTGTTCTGAATTCATTCAGAAGACTGGAATATTTTTTAAATGGGTTCAACTCATGATATTTTTTAAGAAATGCTAGTGTGGTGCCAGAGTTACTTGCTGAATTCCACATAAAGCATATCTAGATAGAATTTAAAGTTGAAGAAACAAATCACAAACTATATAGCAAGAGGATGACATCTTCAGTTTACTGCCTTTTATTTTTATATTGGAATGAAAATGATGTTTTAGCAATAAAAATAAAATAAAGATTTTTTGTTAGTCTCAACAAGTAATTAAAATTGTTCTAAACATTTTAATTCATCAATAAATTGTATCATTAGGATTTGTTCTTGGTTTTGCCTCTCCTATCTTGTCTTCTAAATGTGATGGGAGTATAATCCCATTAGTGATTTGTGCTGTGAGTCTCTGAGACATAGTCTGCATAATTCAACAATTTTTGTTTAAATACTTTTGCTTTAACAATTTCTTTTTACTAGAATTTTGTCTTTGTTAATTGTTGATTGTGTATGTGCCTTGTTCTTAATTGATTTCAATTTTCTTAAAATTTTTCTACTTTATACATGTTCATATTTTTTATAATGCATTTGTTAAATATTCATGACTAGCTTTTATCTTGCTTACATGAATGGTTTGGATGATTATGTTGCTTTTGCTGTATAGAGATGGAAAAACAAGTATTTGCATTGGAAATTTATGTCTAAAGAGCATTAAGTTCCATATAGCTTATTAATATATTAATTTTCTATTACTACTGTAACAATTTACCACAAATTTAGTGGCTTTGAATTACATTAATATGTATTATCACAGGTTCCTATGGAACAGAAGTCTGGCCTGGGCCTTTCAGTCCCTAAGTCAAGGTGTTGGCAGACTTGCTTTTCTTGCCACAGACTTTAGGGAAGACTTTGTTTTATATATACACAAGGTCCTGCAGAGTAAGGCCTGCTTGAGCCTGGTTGGTAGGGCAATCATATGGGGGTCATAATTTATAGTTCTAATTTGAACATTTCGCCTAAAATGTCACATGGCATGCTCGAGTGTGATATTGCTGTGTTACAGAATTACACGCTTATGATTTTGTAAGAAAATATTTTATAATAAACAAGGGGTGTTATTTGTGCTGGACCCTGATACATATATTTAACATATATATGTATTTACATTTAATATATACATTTATATTTAATATATATTTATATTTATATTTTGTCTTTTCCAGTTCCCATGGCTGCTTCCTTCCTTGGCATGGGCGCAGTTCTTTATCTTCCAAGCCAGTAGTGTTGCGTCTCTCTGTCCTTTCTTTCATAGTTACATCTCCCTCTTGATTGCTGTCTCCCCTTCCATTTTTAAAGACCTTTATGTATGACTACATTGGGTACATCCAGATAATCCAGGATAATCTGCCTGTTTTAAGGTCAGCTGAAAGAATTCTCTATGTCACATAACCTGATATTTTCACAGGTTCTGGGGGATTAGATGTGGACAACTTGGGGGAGGTTGGGTCATTATTCTGCCTAACATACTCCCTAAATATAAAACTGGTGTTATGAATTAAAAATTTAAAACTTTAGTTTGGACATGTGTAAAGTCTTCATAGCATAATGACATATGCTATAGTCATTTAAAAAAGAAGAATTTCATGGTATTTGAAGTTTCTTTTTTTTTTTTAATTTTAATTATATGTTCCTTATGGTAACATATTTTTAAAGTGAAAAACTGCCTGTGTTGAACAGGGTAGGGGATGAGCATTGCTTTGCAATAATTACTGTTTTGGTGGGTTTTGTTTACTTCAAAACTGACCAAATCATGACCTCATTTTGGTTTATTTATTGATCTATTTATTTATTCATACATAATAGCATGTCAGCATTGATGCCATTTTCCCACCTCATTCTTTATCCATTTAGCTTTGTTCCATCAGTCGTTATTTATTTAGCTCTGTGTTTGTGTGTGCATGCCCACCATGTGCAGGGCACTGTGTTAGGCTCCAACACAGACTTTACCTTTATAGGATCAACAGTGTGGCAAGAGAGATTGTACACACACACACTCACACACACACACACAACTACAGGACAAACATAGCTGATTTACGATAGTTATCGGACTCTGTAATGTGTTAGGGGAGTGCGAGGTATGTGTATGCGTGGAGATAAGGGCCCTCATAGGTTGCGCACGGTGTGGACATGGAAAAGGGCAGAGAGGTTGTGTTAGTCATGTGGTGAGGGGCAGTCATTCTGGCAGTAATGAAGCCCTGAGCTATGAGAGGGGGAAAAGCTGAGTGTGTGAGTTCTACTGTGAAGAGTTGCTTAGTTCGATAGGACCTTAGAATTTATAACGTGTGTGGGGAAGATGGTGAAGGGAGAGATGAAGGAAATTTGAGCCTGTGCTCTTACAAATCACAGTAGTTTTATTACTCTGGAATGAAGAAATAATGAAGTGAAAAATTTCTGCTGAGAAATTAAAATTTATATGTTAACTGAAAATATTCAAGGGGATTAGATGGTCATATAAAGAGTGCTGAAGAAATTTAGAAGCCTGATGTAATAAATAATTCAAATAATCTAACTGTCAACTAGAATGCTTATAAGACAATATAAATAGCCTGTCTGGTGTAGCTCAGTGGATTGAGCATGGGCTGCAAACTGAAGGGTCACCAGTTCAATTCCCAGTCAGGGCACATGCCTGGGTTGCAGCCCAGGTCCCCAGTGGGTGGCGTGTGAGAAGCAACCACACGTTGATGTTTCTCTCCCTCCCTTTCTCCTTCTCTTCCCCTCTTTCTAAAACTAAGTAAAAAAATATTTTAAAAAATAAAAGAAAATATAAATAACCAGGTCTTTTGGTCTCAAGCAGTTCTCCTAAGAGAAATTTCTATTTATATGGGAAAATCATACACTTGTATGTTTTTATTTAATTTGCAGTAGTAATAGTGAATATGTTTTTAGGGATGATCTTAAATTGCCACTTTTTGTTTATGTTTGACCAGTCAACCAAGTTTTTGTTCAAAGATACACAGTGAGTCAAAAACTTGTTCTTTGATCTAACTACTTTGATATATAACATTCTCTAACATTATTTTTTAACTAATAACATCTTTGAGGGATTTTCCCCCTATTAATCTGTATAGCATGATATAGGCATAATTTAAATTTTTACTTGAATTTTAGCTTACACAAAATATACTGATACTACAATTTGTGATTGTGAGCACCAACCACTCTATTTTTCTTAATTTTATTATCAATACACTAACTGGTTAAAACTATCACAGTCAAATACGTTTGAAACAGAGAATCTACGTAAACTTTGTCCAATGGATTACGTGATCATTTAAGTTCTAAAGGGAAGCATAATTATATGCATTTCCTTGCTCTTTCTCCATTGGGAGTGTTTCTTTTTTTTTTTTTTTTTTTAAGATTTTATTTATTTATTTTTAGAGAGAGGAGAAGGGAGGGAGAAAGAACAGTGTATGGTTGCCTCTCTCATGGCCCTCACTGGGGACCTGGCCCGCAACCCAGGCATGTGCCCCAACTGGGAATCGAACCGGGACCCTTTGGTTCCCAGCCCACGCTCAATCCACTGAGCTACACCAGTTGGGCATGGGAGTGTTTCTTGTGTGAATGTATGTGGCTTGGGAAAAGCTATGCATGAACAAAGGAGTCAGAATGACCAATTGAATCTGGTTTCTGGACTACGCATAACTCAGGCAAAGGGCCTGCAGCCACAGGCCCTTCAGCTCCTACAGGATCTCCATCTGTGATGCTTTTATCTGCAAGGTGTATCATTCTGTGTCTTCAATGCTTTCAGATTTTTTTCACGTTAGAAGAATGACTTTGTATTATAGAGGTACCTTTATTTTTATTATTAAAACCATACTCACTTGGTTAAATCTTGCAAGAACTGTCATTATAATACTCTTGATTTCTTTTCTATTCTTTCCCTTGCCTTTTAGTAGCAATATGATAATTTCTTTTATCACTGTGAGTGAAGTGTTAAAATATGTTTGGCTTTGCCTGAAATTTCTGACATTTAATTCCCTAAAGCTGAAATGTAATTGATCACATTTATCCAGGTGAGAAAGCTGTTTCTTTAGTATAGGTTGAATTCTTCTTTCTCAATTATACAGCTAATCAAATAAACATTCAGTAGTGCTTGATTTGAATATATAATAAGTCTGTATAGAGAAGAAGAAAATTGCTTTCAAGATGCAGAGACTGCAGCTTAAGTCTTAGTACAAAGGGAGGTTACCTAGAAATAAAACTAAAGATTAACTTCTTTACTGATTTCCTTCCCAGAGTTTATTGATAAATTTTCTAGAATTCAAGAAGCACATTTAGTGAAGACATTTTCTTTTGGTTTTAATTTTTAGAACTTAATAAAGCATCTTCCTGATCAAGAACAACTAAACTTATTATCTCAGTTCAAGAGTGACTATAACAACTTGAGTGAACCAGAGCAGTTTGCTGTTGTGGTAAGTACCATCTCAGTGTCAACTCTCTTGGGGGGTTTTAATTCTGTGGAAAACAGGAAAGAAAACGTCAAGCTATTCACGTCATTATTACTCACACACCTTTAATGTTCATCTCTTTCTTTTTAACATAAGGATATTGATGGGAAATTATGTTCATTTAAAATACATATTGGAACTCTAGCCTTAAGTGAAGTCCAAGGTGTCTTTAAAAATATAAATGTGATTTTTATATTCTCTATTTAATGTCAAAATGTAAAATCAAAATTATGATTTATTCTAGAACTATGCATTCCAGCATATAGCAAGAGTAACTTCAGTTTTTTGTTCTAATCACTTCAGTTCATCTCTTGTTTTAGATCTGAAATTAGAAATCTAGTTATTATTACTTTTTTTAGCAATGAGGTTCAAAAATGAACACATTTTTAAAAATCTTCAGAAACCTTGATAATCATCTTATTCCACCTTCCTATTTATAGAAATTGGGGTCTGAAGAGGTGAGAAGACTTGCCATTGTTATATATGTGCTGCAACAAATTTAAGATTTTTATCAAGCTTTCTTTCTCTTGCACTTTTCTCCTACCATTAAATTACCATTTGAGGTTGGTTATACTCAGTTATCATGATGATACTTTAGTGTTTCCTTAAATATGCATACTCATATATATATATATATATATATATATATATATATATATACACACACACACACACATATATATGTGGATACATATGATTATTTTTATATTATTACCTCTTCAGTTATATTATTACCAACCTCTGGGGATATGTTGAAATTGCATTTGTTAAAATTTTGAAAAATTGGGTTGACTGACGGAAGGACTATGTCTCCATACCGTATTTTGCATGTTGTTGGCATTTGCTATAAAACCCCTTCCAGCCTGGCCCTGGCTGGCACGGCTCAGTGGATTGGGCGCCAGCCTGCAAACCGAAAGGTCGCTGGTTCGATTCCCAGCGAGGGCACATGCCTGGGTTGCCGGCCAGGTCCCTTTTTGGGGATTTATGAGAGGCAGCTCTAGTACATCAATGTTTCTCTCCCTCTTTTTCTCCCTCCCTTCCCCTCTCTCTAAAAAATAAATAATAAAATCTTTAAAAAAAGAAAACTACTTCTTGTCTCTTCATAAAACCATGCTATTCAGCGCTCCCTGCAGTGCCTCCCCCTTCCTCCCTCCTGTTCCCCAGTTCACAAAACTGAATAGAACACAGAAGGAACCAAAAAAAACCCCAAAACAGTGTTTTTCTATTCAGTCTTCTAATTTTCATGAAACTTTTTAACTTACTGTATTTACAAAAATGCTTTTCATTTTTTTTTATCCAGTTCTTCAGGGTACTGTTTTTCCTCGCCCCCTTCTGTATTTTCTTGTTTGCTCTCTTTTCTGTTACCTGATCACTGTCTTTCACTTAATCCGTATACAGTGTTCTACTTGCAATGTCTTCTATATGAGAGTAAATGAATAAGGCAGAATTTACATCAAATTTTTAACCATAGATTACTTAGAGTTTCTATCTTTGGCCATTTTTTTTGAACCTTGAATGAAAATCATAAAATGTAAAATTATAATTTTGTAATATTTTTCATGTACCTTAAGTCTGAAACACAGACAAGTTTATATTAAATGTCTTATTTAACAAATAACTTTTCATGTTGCATTTCATCACCGAAAAGATTGGAAACTATTCCCACATTCTCGTGATTGTCACAGAAGAATGAACTCAAACTAGCAAATATTTTTAGGTTTGTTTGAAATCGCCAGGTTATGCTCTCCCTTAAGCACTGGTGTTCAAATCAAAGAGCTGTGATTTGCAAGCCGTGGACTCATAGGGGTTAGAACATTAAAATAATTATATTCCCGGATACTGGCACTAGAGGTTATAGTTTTAAGACAGATGGACCACTTCCCTTTCATGACTTGTCAACTCAAACTTGACCTTGAATCTGCACATTCCATCACAGGTCATACCTGACTACAAATGGAATTTAATGTAAGAAGAGTAATGCTGGTGAAAAATGTCTGCTATGGACAATGTGAGCAGTGCTTTATCATCTATTGATTATGAATGTTCTTGAACACATTGTTTTAAGTTCTGGTTTGTGTAGTTGTAGCATTTTGAAATATGATTGTTTTGGTGTAGAAAATAGAAAGTTGAAGAACAAGTGAAAACTTTATATTTTGTCAAATCATTCTTTACCTTTGCCTTTTTCTGTTTCAACATTTTACCATTCTCAGTCTAGCTTCCCCTACTTCTCAACTTCCCCTTTCCCCCCAAAAAGGGGGGGACTCCTGCTAAAGTTACAAAGAATACTTGAGAATTACCAAAAAAAAAAAAAGGACAAAAAGCGTGGAACTGTGTGGAATGCCTGAAGTTTCCTGCTCTTCTTTCTAGATGAAACGTTTAATATTAAGCTCTCTAACTAAAGTGATATGTTTTCAGTTTATCAACATTGTATAAATATAATAATTTGGTAGGTTTAGGAAATTGATTATAATTATCACATATATTTTTGAAAGATTCCCCTAATACTAAGTTTCATGTTTCAAGTAACAAACTTAATGAAATTATGTTTATGTTATTGACGATGGGCTGTTAACATTGAGATAAGGTAAACCGAAGATTCCTGTATATTTTTATTTTGTAGAAAAATATTTGCTTATTCATTTAACCTAGATTTAACATACTATTCATGTCAACCTAAAAAATCATCAGCGTCCTAAGTAGGAGTGGTCTAGGGTGGAGACAGCCTTTTAACCCCTGAATAGGGCTGCGGTTCACCTTTTCATTTGTTTTCACCATAGATTTGTCATTAGCTCTGTTTTATTCTTAGGTTTGTTGGACTGATACTATGATTTCTAGCATTATTTTTATTTTAACAGACATTAGTTAAAACTCTAGTTATATTACTTTCTAGGGAGTTTTCCTGTAGTTGATTCTTGTGAATTATATATTTCTCAAGTGTTGCTGCATATAAACATACACCTGAATTCGATACAGTAATGGATAGAGTCACTACAGTTGTTTGCATTATATAATCAGCTTTAATTCCACACAAGAATTTTGTAAAACAATTAACAAACAAAAAGTAGCTTTACCTGGACTGTGGCATTTGTTTTCATTATTTTGTCTTTGATAGAAAGGCAGTGTGCAAAAGAAACACATTCAAAATGCTAGCAACCAGAGTCAATTAAAGACTTACTACATAAGATGTAACATATAAATTAGAAATGTGTCTCATTTTTGTCTTGTATTAGTTTACATACAGTTTTTCCCAGGACTCTATGTCCGAGACTGTTGTACTCGTATACACGTATATTATTCAGAAATAGTGTGTCAGCGTCCATCAAACCATATGTCCTTGAAGCCTGCTTTCAACCACTAAAGCATTTGGTATATCTGTATTCTCTCCAGGTTTCCTGTAATATAGTTTCATATTCACATGTATTTATTTCTCCCTTGAAATTGGAAGCAAATTTTAAAATGCTGATACTATCTCCATTCCTGAAGGAACAGTCTTAATGCATGAGTACAAGACGTGGATATTTTTTTGAAATTAAGAGTTTAATTGCGCATCTTTTTTTTCTAGTAGTTCTGAATTTTAAGGTACCTTCTTGAACCTCCCTGCCGTCCTTGTGACTCGGACATTGGCCAGTCTGATTAGAATGTTACTCAGGTGTTCTAGGCCTGGCTCTGTTTATACGTTGCAGTGGAGTAGTGGCGGTGACGTGGTGGTGTTTGGTGGGCTGGTACCTTTTAGAATTAACATCCAGTGCTATGAACCCAGGGCCTAAAACTTTAAGGATATTATTGACTTGTTTTAGTAGCTGATTACGGTATATTTGCATGTCCTGTATTTTCTGGGAGATTTTGGTATATGAAAAATAACACATCAGAAATTTTGGACTAAGGGTTCTGGTCAAATGATATTTTAGAGGAATGTTCTGGGAGGTGGTCCGTGTCTGTATTTTTTTGTGTAACTTCAAATGAAGGAGACAGTTTACATGCTGATTCTGTTAGTTCTGAGCAGAGGATACTAAGTATTGACCGATTTGCTTAATTTGAAAAATTCTTTTTCTTGGACAGTTCAGGGCAAAAATTTTTATTGAGAAATTGGTTTATATTTGGCATGATCTAGCCTCGTGCTTTATCCAAGTTAGCTTTCTATTAATAAAATGAAGAAGTGAAAATGCGCTTCCCAGAAACTGGTTAGATCAGTTAGTTGGCCATCTTTTTTCCCAGATTCCTTCCTTCCCTATTCAGTCCCAGCACTTCCCCATTCATCCCTCCAAATATTGCCCGCTTACCCGACTGTTTCCGCTGAGCATACCCTGGTTTTAGTTGTATGACTGCATTTTAAAAACTCTTTGCAGTATTTCTTTCATCAGTAAACCACCAAGTAAAATCACTATCCTCACAGTTACATGGTTTAACTGTGTGAGAAATAAGATACGTAAATATTCAATGATATCAGAAGATTAGCTGAAATTTGGAAAAAGGCCTAAAAAATTTACATTTGAAACTTGGTGCTCTATACTTTGACTAAAAATTCTAAGGTTTTGAGTATTTGTCTCTGTGTTATTTAATTCTATTAGGCTGCCTGTTCTTCAAAGGAATCAGACCCTTTACGGGCAGGTTAAACTGAACAAATGTCCTGTTTGTGTGCTGCATTTTGATCTGCCACCATTTGGTGTCACTGTAGGGCAGGGCTTTTCAACTCTGCCGTAGAGGCCTCCAGTTTTTTTGTTTGTTTGGTTTTTTTAATCAAAAAATGTTGTAGGGAATTCATGCTTATTTCCCTGCATTAGAAATGCCTTGTTTTAAAGTACACCCTAATATTCTTGTTGTAAAGCATTCAAATAACATATAAAAATATTGAATACAATTTGGAAGTTCCTTGTATTTCACTATCCTACTACATTCCATATAAGTTATCATTTTTAACATTTTGTTGGATTTCCAATCCTATTTCTTTGTATTTACAAATGTGTGAATATTCATATGCACTATTAAAAATACATATTCCTGAAACTTTTTAACTATAAAATGTATTTTGGAGATTATTTTCATGATGTGCTGGTTTAAATTTTTGATGTGGTATTTCATGGTCCATGGACTTTTTCTTTTAACTATTTCCTCAGTGAAGGATGGTTCACTGTTTTCCCCAGGGCTTTAAAAAAATAATTCTGCATATTTTTTCGCATCTATTTTTGAAGGCTATGCATCCTAGAGATCTAATGTCTGCTGTACCTACATTTTCTTAAATATTTTTTAAGATTTTATTTATTTTTAGAGAGGGGGAAGGGAGGGAGAAAGAGAGAGAGAAACATCAATGTGTGGTTGCCTCTCACGTGCCCTCTACTGGGGACCTGGCCCACAGCGCAGGCCTGTGCCCTGACTGGGAATTGAACCAGCGACTCTTTGGTTTGCAGGCTGACGCTCAGTCCACTGAGCCACACCAGCCAGGGCTATACCTTGCATTTTTGAAGCTGGGTTTTATAAGTGAATTGACATTAAAAACAAAACAAAACAAAACCCTGTTACTCATTTATGATAGGAACATGTTCTATATATAGAAAAAGCTTGGTCTTTGTACTTAGTAGAAGCATGTTAAATAGCAGTTGATTAAGTCTTTCATTTGGAACATCTTGTAAAGACGTAAAATGAAGATTGAAATGCCATTGACTTTCACTAGCTCCCTAAAATTATTTAGATGCTCCACATAACTTTTACATGGACGTCCAAAATCCATAAAATTGTAGTTGGCCTTTAAAAAAATTTTTTTTGAGGCATAATTGACATACAATTAAATGCACATATTTAAAAATTTTTTCAATTTGATTAATTTTGACATATGAATAAACTTATAAAACCATCACCATAATCAAGATAGTGACCATAGCCATCATCCCCAAATGTTTCCTCTAGTCTTAACAATGCCTGCCTCTCCTCTCAGACACCCATCATTATTAGGTCTTTAATGAAGCAATTCCTGCTATCCCTTCCCACCTCTTGGCTTGCCTTTTTTTTTTCCCCTGTGTTTCATCTTTTTTCTATAGCTTGCTGTGTGTTTCTGGGCCTATCAGTTTGCTTCCTTTCCCATTTGAGGAAGCCTTCTCTGGAATGCTTTCCCTAACACTTCTGTTTTTTTCTACAAACGTCAGTGTTTTTCCTCTTTGGATGCCCTGTACATATCTCTAAATGATTCTTCTTAATTTGGAATATAAATGTTATTTTACATGTTACAGTCTTCATTTATGCTCAGAACTTTTTGGTGGGCTGGAGTATATCGTGCTCATCTTTATATTATCAACACCTGGCCCATCTTCCAGCACCTGATAGCCACGCAATATTGGCTAAATGAATATATGAAATAAGGAAAAGATGAACAGAAAGGAGGGAGAATAATAGCAAGAACAATAAAATTTTTAAAATGTTAAATTTTTTTTCGGATTTTATGTTTTTAGATCAGTTTATGGTTCACCACCAAATTGGGAAGGTACTGAGATTTCCCACATACCTCCTCCCTCACACACATGCACAGCCTCCCCCATGGTCCACGCCCCTCACCACAGTGGTGAGTTTGTTACAGCTGATGGACCTGCACTGACACATCATCATCATCCGAAGTCCGTACTTTGCATTGGTGTTCGCTCTTGATGGTTGTACATTGTGTGGATTTGGACAAATGCGTAATGATGTGTGTACATCATCTTGGTTTTATACAGAGTATTTTTGTTGTGATAAAACAAATGTTTTTAAAGTCACCTTTTAAAATAAAAATGTTGATTATTTTTGAGGTAATCATTTTCATTTTTATTAAAATGAATCTCTTAATAATGACTTCTGTGTGTATGAGAATGGGTTAACTCAAAGTAGACCAAGTAACCAACACTCTTGTGCATAAAAGTCTGAATTCACTCTTCAAAAAAAGAAAAGAACTTAACTACCTTGTGAAATTGCAGCTTCACTCATACGCTGGTCAACATTTTACTTTTCTCCTGATACCACACCTGCATTGGACGTTTTCCTTGATTCTCCTTTAACTCAGAAGGCCATGTACAGTACTGCTTTTGGCCTCTTGTTTTCTTCGAAAAATGGTTGAGGAAATTGTGATTTGATTTAACAGGGATGGCTTACTGAAGTACCTCAGATAAGACCGACCTAGATAGGGAAGGAACCTGAAAGAATGTCACGCTGAACCATCACTTGCCCAGACTAACAAATATCTTCGTCTTTCTTTCATTCCTTTGGTGTGATTATTTCAAGTGCATTGCAAGTATCCAGATACAAAAACAAATCATATTTCATAGAATTATCAATTTAATATTAACAAAGGATGTGGAGTTAGTATGATATAATTTCTTCTTCAAGACCCATTTTGGCTTCTTGTAATTACTACTTTTTCTCTTTAATAATTCATCTTTGATCTTATCTGTCCGTGACATAAATCTTACCAGAATCTCCTAGTGGAAAATAGTTCTATTTGCCTTCTGCTGCTGCATCTTGATTCCTGTCCATCTGTCCCAGGTCCTTCAAATTTCAGTGTTTTAGACAGCACGTTGGCAAACTTATTGGCTACTCTTTCAGTACCCAGGAGGACGTTTGTTTAGAATAATATGGACTATTATAACTATATTCCTAGCTATTACAGTCTTAGAGGTTTGCTTCTCTGGAGATCATAAGCATTTGTCTGTTCAGTTATTTTTGTCACATTGCTTTGCAGCCTTCTTGTCGTGCCTCCACCAGGACCCAGGGTTTCCTACAGGCTCAGGGACACAGGCGGTCCTCCTTTCACCCAGGCCAGGGCTTATTGATTTAGCTTGATTTCAATTATGATTGACTTGTAGCCTGAAATTCTTCTAACATTTATTACTCCTGTACTTTTTATTATAATCTGATATTTGCCTTCCTTCTCCTCAGTCTTAAGTTAAAATAGTCACAGTGCCGTTCGAGTTTTTAATTAAACTTACTGAAAGTTTGTTGGTTTAAGAAGTTAAAATCAATGGTCAGCTGAAAGATATCTTTATCTTGCCTATACTATTACTTTTTCTTAAGATCTTATTCCTTACATGTTCTTTTTAGTTCTTCCTACACATTATCTAATGGAGGTACACGTTAATAAAATCATTAAAAGGCCATTTACATCTTTTCTTTACATGTTTAACAGGTAGTATAAAATAATGTACTCATATAATAGATTTACCAGTTTAACCAAATATATTGAAAGTCACAGAAAATCAAGAGGCTTTTTTAATGGTTAAATTTAACATGGCTTCAGTGCTGAAAAACTGAGTGTATTTAAGAACTCTTCTAATGTTGATTGGAGCTCTCATCGCTGCTGAAGAGAAGGGTTTAGGTAGCACCTTTTCCTTGGCACGGGCCTCAGCCTTCTGGTGTTAAGAGGCTTGGATTGCCAGCTGGTTTGTGGATGAGCTGAGACCTTGAGTTTATGTTGGGAACCACCCCACTGTCTGATACATTTTATTTGAATACCTTATTTCCTTGGTTCATCAGTGATTCAGTCGTTCATTTGACAAATATTTATTGAATAACGACTGTGCTGAGTATTGCTGTAGATTCTGAGTTTATTGTGATAAACATGTCTCTCACTCCTTATTGGTCTTTAATTGAGTACAGCAACAATATACCTATAATAAAAAATGTAAAGTAAATATAATGAAGCAGTAATAGATCTCCTCTGGGAATGGTGGGTGAGCCATGGCTGGGGAAGGCCTGAAGAGGTGATATCTGAGCAGAAGTCTGAATACCTTTAGTTAGCTGTGTGGCTGTCTTGGGAAAACATGTTACAGAGAAAGGAGACCACAGCCCTAAGGCTTTTGCGGGCAGGTACGTTTGGCTCAGATGAGGCCAGTGGCTGTGCCAGAGTGAATGGATGCGTGAGGTAGGAAGAGATGACATTAGAGATGACATTGCAGCCATGGCATGAGGCCCGTGGCACTTGTTCTAAGGAAGCCATTGGAGCATTTTGAACAAAGAAGTGAGGTGATCAGATTGATGCTTTGGGAGTATTGTTCTGGCAGCTGTGTGAGGAACAGATTGGGGCAGGGGCATGAATTGAAGGTAGTGGCCAGTTAACGTGCTATTATTGTGATCCAGTAATTGAGAAATAGTGCTGTCCGGACAGGTTTGATGGCACTGTCACTTGTGAGAAGTGGTCAGATTCCACAGGAATTTTGAAGGTAGGGAAGACAGGATTTCTGATCGATTGGATGGGAGTCTGAGAGGAGTCAAGGATGACTGCAAGGTTCTGGGCCTGTGTGATTGGAAAGACGAGCGTCCACTTACAGCAAGGAGGAACAGATGTGCAGGAGGAGCAGACTGTGGGAAGGAAGCTCACTTAAAATGTTTGTAGACACCCAAGTGGGCATATGAAGTAAGCTCAGAGTTCAGGGCTGGATGTATAAATCTGGAGCCTTTCTCATCCAGGTGGCATTTAAAGCTCTGGGAGGGGATGAGCTCATCAGGGGAGAGAATTAGAAACGTAACATAGGAGGCAGTGAAGGGCAAGAGGAAATATGCAGACGTTACTGTTTTTCTCCATCTTCTCTCTGGAGAGGGACTCATCAGCAGCGGGGTTTTGTTTGTTTTTGCTGGTTACCACCTCTCAGAGGAAAATTGCAATCTGTGGTCTAGGGAATTGTCCAAGGTGATTTTATAATAGGACACTATTGCAATTTGTTTCAAAAACTGAGCATGAGCTGGGGTGAAAGGGCTATTTGGCATTTGTAGGATGCAATTCATCAGGGATCTTTGGAAAGAAGCTAGTGGTCATGAGAATATGTGTCTGTGAAAAGAAAAGAAAAATCTACTTTTGCCTCCAAAACTTGCTCTCATATGAAGAAGTGGAATAATCTCTAATATATCATAATAATTAGTATCTAGTGCCTATATTATGAACTAATATGAAGTTAAAATGTCAAAAGTGTACAGGCATATCTCTTGATAAAATAGCTCATTTAAATCAAGGGATTGAGTTCATTTAGTTCAAATCTACCTCAAAATAGTAATATCAAATTTGGCCAGTAAGTAGAAAATTTACTGACATACTAGCCTCCTGTTTTCTGTAGATTGGGAGGATAAGTGGAATTGAACTCTGAATGAATTCTCTTTATGAGCTTTTATTACCCTCGTTCCCTTGAAATTAGTAGAATGTCAGTTATATTACATAATGCTGCAATTATTTAATTTATTAGAACTAATAAAAACACAGAATCCTCAGAATAATGCTACTTCATTTTTTGAGAAACTCTAATAGAGTTGCTCAAAAAGTTTGAATTTTCAACTGATTTTTCTCAATCTTTGCCACCTTTTCATTTTCTTACAAAAGATACACAGTTTTGCTTGTGTTTTATATAACATTCATGTAAAATGTGTGAAAGAACTTGGTAATATTAAGAATAATCTGTTTCATTTTATCTTCAACACAGTCTGTTCTAAACGCAGTCACTAGTGACTTAAGTAAGATAGCGTTCTTTGTCTCCCTGCACCCTGTACTGGCGGTCCACCTCAGAGCCAAGTCCTGGGTCTGCGCAGTGGTTGACAGCGCTCCGCAGGGCCCGCCACTGCCCTGCTGCTTTCCGCCCGTCTTCTGCCGCTCTTCCCTAGCTCGTTCAGCTTTAAACACTGGGCTCCGCGCTGTTCCTGTGCCCGCCCATCACCTTGGGGATTTTACACTTGCTGTTGGCCCTCCTGGGACCTTGCTTCCTTTGGATGTGCAAATGGCTTTCTCCCTCCTGTCCTGCTCCACCTGTCCCCTTCCCCAGGTCTCTCTCCTCTGAGCACTTTATCTGAAATCTCATGCCCAGTTGCCCTTAGCACTTCTTCTCTTGCCCACTTTATTTTTCTCCCAAGTACCCATCTTCTTTCTCATTATACTGTATTATCTTCTGTTCATTAACCAATTTATGAATCCGTCATAAGAATGTCTTCAATCTCAGGAATCATCCTTTTGGGTATCTATCGATGAATTTATAATGTCTTGGTCAATATCTGGCATGTAATAAATATCTGATGCATGAATAAATAACTTTCCCTAAGGTACTTTAAGATTTATTTTAAATACTGAAAAACTAACACTATTTAGCTTTTGGCTCACTGAGACTTGCCGTGAAGCATGTTCTTAGTATAAAAACATGAATCTGGGTTAGAACAACTTCTCGTTACTTAATATTCCTGAAAATATTCTTTATTACATTTCTAGTCTAATTAGACCTGGGTTTGGGACCAGCCCATTTCTTCAAACCTCTCACTTTTTTTCATTACTGTCTCACTACGTCGTGGTGAGATTTAAGGAGACCATGCGCACAGGTGGTCAGGGGCGAATGAAACCCAGTATGGGGGCTGCTGTCATTACCATCATCACATTTTTACTTTGGATGTTCTTCTTCTCCTCTGTTGTGATGTTATTCCCGTCTTTACATTTGAATGTTTCCTCACTGTTCTGCAATCCTTTTGCATGTGCGCGTTTGTCCCAGTCACTACTGCCTTGAGAGCTACTCTCTTAGTGTGTCGGTGACCTCATAGTTCCACATTCAGTGTGTGTCCTCTCATCGCTGGTCCTCTGTGCCGTGACCTGCGGTCAGCACCTCGCCCCGTTGGCATTATCTCCTTCCCGTTGTCCTCTCTCCTGGCTCTCCCGTGCTGCTTTTCTCACTCCTTCCCTGGCTCTCGTCTCAGGTAACACCTCCGTAAATGTATTCTTAGTCAAATACCGTTTTCTGGGCTCTTTTTTTTTCATACTCTCCTCTTTCTCAATGATTTTTATTCAGCACACAGTTATTTATTAATAACTCCTTTTGAACATCTTCCAGACATTTTGTACTTTGACTTTTAAATATGTAAAATTTAATGTCACACAAAGCAGCCAAGGGGATGAGTTAGGAGGAGCCTGACGTAAAGTTAAGTACTGATTCGTGAATATTTCCATCGTGATCAGCTATCGTGACTCCTAGACCTCATGTTGAGACATGGTGCCGGAGTATTTTATTTTCTGTTCCTGGGAATAGCCTTCAGGAGTTCAAGACAAATTATTGGAAAACTGATTAGGATAAGCTTCTCTTCTAACAGTAGTCACACATGCTGGAGCCAGAAATTTGAGCTTAAAAGCTTTCACCTTCTAGATCACCTTTCACCTTCTGATACACACTTTGCCTAGGTATATTTAATCAAGGGCCCGAGCCTCAATTTAGGAATCCCCTGAAAGGAAAATCACCCAAATGCAGACAATAACAGCTTGACGGTTTTTATGGAAAGTGTTTCAAGGACCCTCCCCCCTCCAAAAAATCCCCTGCAAATTTATTTTAATTGTCTGAGATATTACAAGACAGCGAGTCAGCCTTCTGCTTCTAAATCATATGGGATGGGGTAGCGAGAGATTAAAATCTTACTCTACATTAGTTTAGTCTGATTATTTTTTTAATACGGTGTGGAGACCTGTTGAACTTAGAAGATGAGGGTTTGGATAATAGGAGCAGGGAGAGAGATTAGTTTTGGAGTTTTAGGTCAATGACTTAAGTATTGTACCAAATGAGCAGCAGCAGAGCAGCCGAGTAATTACATGACAATTACTGGTATATTATTTGAATTTGTATAGTAATATACAGTTTGCATAGTATGTTTGTATACATTTATCTGATATATCCCTCACAGCAGCCTATTAACTTTGCAAGAACTGAAACTCATATAGAATTGGCAACGTAACCATGACCGCTTCCCCCGCAAACACTCACACAGGTAAACAGAAGAGAGGGTTCAAGCTCAGGGTTTCTGACTGCACATTTTCATGTTTGATTTGGTTTCACCACACTGCTTTGTTTCTAGGTATAGAACTCTTGACCTATTGGCAAAGAAGTAGATGTGTCTAAGTGGGGAAAAGATCATTGGATGCACAGGGAAGGTTTTACAAGATACTTTAGCTTATAATGTGTTTTTGCTCAGGATTTAACCATTTTTTATCATCAGAAACTTGGGCCCTAAAATGGTAGGGAAATGCACTGCCCTTCCTTGAAAATCCTGGTTTGCATAGACGTTTCTGGAATCGGGACTGCCTTGCTGGCTCATTACTCTGTGGCCTGACCACTGATTTTACTTGGAAAGCCTTTCCGTCATTCCCTGTCCCCTGGCTGACAAGGGAGTGGCAGGCACTTTGATGCTAAGGGTAAGAGCCCTTGAAAACTTTTCTGTGTTATCCAGGATCAATTGTATAAAGTTTTATTGAACTTAATTTGCACTGTGGCTCCTGGGACACAGGGCGGTGGTGTTTTAGTCCTGTGTGTGTTTAGTTCGTTATGGTACTGCCTTTTTTTCTTTTCTTTATCCCTTTTCCTTCTTTGTTTATATTTTTATTTTGTATTGAATTATATGTTTCATTAAACATCCTATGTTCGAAACCAGTCTTGGCTGTTTTGAAAGGATAAATGCATTTATAGGTTTCCTGTCCTGAACTCAGCTATTTATTATTTATTATTAATGCTTTTTTTTTTTGTACCAAGGATGCCAGTGTTGTATCCAAGTCCCCATATTATATTTATTTATGGTTGAAATAGCGACCAGTCAAAGTGATTTCCCCCCTTTGGTGAAAAGTTCGTGTTAACTTTTGACCACCAGCATCGCCACTACCAAATCATTTGTCTTATTATAATATTTGTCCATATTCCTGTCTACTAGGAAAATTAAGTTCTCTGTGTGTGCATGTGTATGTGTACTGAGCCATTGATAGTGCAGACTCACACTTATGCATTAAATAGTAATGACTCAGTGTAAATATTAATCTGTTTAGGAGTTCACATAGTTTGTAGCTTTCTGCTGAAAGTGTGACAGGACCAGTACCCGGCCGACTTTCTGTTTACTGATGTCGCATTGCGTGTCTCTTCTTGCAGTAATCTGTGTGGTGTTTCTGAAGTTGTATGCCATGAGCAAGTAGTTTTTCTGTTCCATTAACAAGGTTTCCTTTGTAAGTAGGTCCCCCTGGAACCACTAACCTCAGAAAAGCACCCAAATCATTTTGATCCATTGAATGCTTATATATTCGGAAGGGATTAGAAGATCTAGCAGGTTTATATGACGGGTTTCATTGATGTTATTATTATTTATATTTTTACTAAGTTCTGACCCAGAATTTTTTGAAGCATTTTATATTTGGAATGTAGTTAAGAAAAAAATAGTTCTGTTAGTTCATGACCATCCTTTCCTTTACTGCTTGTCTATCTGCCACTTTCTGTTCTCATTTTATTACTATATGTACTTTTTTTGCCTTCTTCATTTTTCTAGTTGTTTTCTTAGGGGCTGTTTCTGCTGTTTTCTTAGTCTCTTATTTCTTAGTGGATTCTTATAACCTTTTTTGGAACTATATGTGATTCTGACTGCTGGCCCTAGTCATGAGCTATCTTGCAAGTTGAAGACTCCTTTTATTTTTTTTTTTAACTTTATCCTCCCCCAATGCAGGTTTCTACCTATTTTTTCCTAACCATGGGTCTTAGCTATACCCTAATCCTTTATTAATTCCCCTTGTCTTAGCCCTGCCTTCCGACTTTGCTTTGTCTTACCACACCTTTAGTCAGTAGCCATAGTTCTCCCTTTCTGCCTGAAATGCAGGTCACAGACCTGGTGCCTGTGGCATCTTTGGGCAAAGCATTAGACATACTTCATTACTGAAGGGCAGAGAAGTTCCCTGAAAATGTAGCACAGTGATTTGATTTGAATGCTACCAAATGCACCCTCCAAAATCAATGGCTTGAACTGAAGCATGAACCCAAACACTGAATAAATTTCTGAAAAGCCATTGATTTATTTATAGAAGTCTCTGAATGAATTGTATTTGTCCTAATGTAGAAACAGGAAAAAAAAAAAAACGCGAACAATACCAAGAAACACAACAAGGTGCCATGTGTAAATACAGAAACACCTTTGCCATTGATATTCTGGCATCAGAAAGGGTGCGATTCTGTAAAATGGCACAGGAGAAACTAAAGGCAAGGCAAGACATTGGTTAACTAAGAGTATTTGGGGAGTTTTATTTATTTTTATTTTTTAAGATTTTATTTATTTATTTTTAGAGAGGGGGAAAGGGAAGGAAAAAGAGAGGGAAACACCAATGCGTGGTTGCCTCGCACCGCCCCTCCCCTCCCCCCCCCCCCCCCCCCCCCCCCCCCCCCCCCCCCCCCCAAATGGGGACCTGGTTCTCAGGCTGGCGCTCAATCCACTGAGCTACACCAGCCAGGGCTTTTTTTTCTTTCTTTCTTTCTTTTTTTTTTTGAGCTAGTTAGCAAACATTACAGGAAAAGGCCCCGTTATTCCTTACTAATTTTGAATAAACTAATCTACAACATAGAGAAATTTTTCTGTGTCACTCTTTTTTAAAGATTTTATTTACTTTTAGAGAAAGGGGAAGGGAGGGTGAAAAAGAGGAAGAGGAACATCAATGTGCGAGAGATACATAGATCAGTTGCCTCTTACCCGCTCCATCTGGGGGCCTGGCCTGCAACCCAGGCGTGTGACTGGGAATTGAACAGGTGACCTCTCAGTTTGCAGGCCAGTGCTCAGTCCACTGAGCCACACCAGCCAGGGCTCTGTGTCACTTTTTCTTACCTCCACTACCCCAACCCTACCTCCTCAAAGTCCCACTCTCATTTTTTTTTTTCATTCAAGTTTAATAGAAACTACAAAAGATCCAAAGTGATGCCTCATTGCTATACACATCAATTGGCCTGCTCCATAGCAAGGGTCAGGCTGTTTCCTCCCGAGGAAGAAAGGCGGGCCTCCCCGACCCCGTCGTGTCCCATACGACATCTGGGCTAAGTCTAAGGTCTTGTGTGTTGAGCATGACAATAGTAAAATAAGAGGCTTTGTTTCCATGGCCATCCACTGCCACATGACCCTAAAATGGCCTAGTGCTCACTTTTGCTTAGAGAAATACTCTTTGCTCTCCTGGACATCAGGCTTGACGGTATCACTGCCCAGCTTCCAGCCAGCTGGGCACACCTCCCCGTGTTTGTCAGTGAACTGAAAAGCCTCAACCAGTCTCACAGTCTTTGTCCACGGAGCGGCCAACAGGACATCACTCATGGTCACGTCTACTAGCAAGACCTCCTTCTGGAAGTACAGTTAAAAGGGACACCTGGCTGAGTTACGTCTAAGGATAGCTGTTCTGTTTCTGTTGCTGTTGTTTGCTTCCTGCCTCCAGCTCTGACTCCCTGTTGCTCTGTAACGGACTAATCTTTACCTGGTCCACTGATCGATCTTGAACATGTAATTAATTAACCTCTTGCAAGTTTAGAGGATTTAGCCAAAGTGGCTCTTGAATGTAAGTATCATGTTTGTGATATTCTAATGATTTCTCATAATCCCTCTTTTGTTAAATGAAATTCTGAAAGTCAGGCAGGGATTTCCATGCTTAGAGTGCTTTTGTTTCACACATGTGTATGAACGGCAACGGGAAGCCAACTTCAATGTAGAATAAAATGTGGGTGTTCATTTTAGAACAGTATTGTTGGGAAAAGATGCAGTTTTAGGGATGGCAGGGCTGAGCCGGTGCGTGTACGTGCTTCTGTACTTGCCGTTTGTCGACAGCCTGCTGTGTTTCAGGCCCGATGTTTCATGTTTCCAATGCACTCCATTGTCCACATCACAGCTAGTGACCTCTCACTATAAAAATAAATGAGATTGTGTTAATTCCAAGCTTAAGATACACTAATGGTTTTAAATTTTATTTTGTGTTGTTATATTAATAAAACTACTTCAGTTTTATTTTGATTAATGATAGAATTGTATGTATTTTTTGTTCTTTTAACATACTGTTATTATAGACAGCACACTAGTTGAGTCTTGCTTTTTTTTTCTGTTTTTGTTTGTTTGTTTGTTTTGTTTTGATCCAATCTGATCATCTCTGCCTTTCCTGGAGGGTTTTGTCCTTTTTCTTTTTAATATGGTTATTCATATGGTGGAGTTTGAATCTACCATCTTGCTATTTGTTTTCTATTTATCTCATCTATTCTGCAGGGTTTTTCTTTTTTTGATGAAATATTTTAATTTGTTTTATTTTTTTGTTGGCTTATTGGCTGTTACTCTCTGTTTTGTTTTACTGGTGGTTGCTTTAGGGTTTATAGTATATATTTTGAACTACCTTAAAGCAATGCTATAACTATGTGTGATATAAAGCCTTATAATTATATACTCCCATTTTCCTCCTCTTGGGCTTTGCACTATTATCATACATTTTGCCATAGCATATGTTTAAAACTCTTAACATGTTATTTTTACTTTCAACTCACTTATCTTTTAGAGAAGCTCAAACAATATTAAAAATGACTTTATGTCTGTAATACTTATATGCTATTTTTAGTATTTTTCACTTGTTTGTATAAATCTTGTCTTTTATCTGAAATTATCTTTCTTCTACCTGAAGAATGCATGAGTTATTTCTTCTAGCACTAATGAATTCTTTCATTTTTTCTAAGGCAGTCATTTTTCACCTTCATTTTGAAAATGTTTTTGTCTGATATTTCTGATGGACATTTTATTATGATCATTATTATTTCAGTACTTTAAATATGTTGCTGCACTGTCTTCTTAGTCACATTTTTCTGGGCAAGAAATCCGCCAGAAAACTCAACTTCGTTCCTCTGTACATGTGTCTTCTTTTCTCTGGTTCTTGTGCCAATTTCTATCACTAATTTTGTACAATTTGATTATTTTGTACCTTGGGCATAGTTTTCTTCACATTACTTCTCTGCGGGGTTCATTGAGCTTGAATCTGTGGGGTTTTAGTTCTCATCTAAAATTTCTAAAAAATATTAGAAATTTTATAGTGTTTATTTTTTTTCAAAGTTTTTTTCCAAGTGTTTTTTCCCTTGGTACTCTATTTTAGTGTCTTCAGTTACACATATTTTTATTATACATATATTATGCCTCTTAAAGTTGTTCCACAGCTCCCTGGTGCTCTTTATATTTTCTTTTTACTCTTTTTTTTTTCCATTTCAAACTCTATTGCCATGTATGTCAGTTCACTAATTTTTTCTTTTGTTGTGTTTAATCTACAGTTTTTCTTATTCAGTGATCTAGGATATTGTAGTTTTTTCTCTAGAAATTGTTTTTTTGGTATTTTTCATGTTTCTATATAAAATCCTCAATGTTTCCTCAACCTTCTCAAAATGTGAAATATAGTTATAATAATGTTTAGCTTCCCAGTCTAGTAAATCTGTCATCTGTGTATTTCTGGACCTGTTAATTAAATATTTTCTCCATTGATTATATTTTTTGATTCCTTGGGTCCCCCCCATAATTGTGGGTGCTAACAAAAAATTTTACCGTGTACTCTAGATATTTTTGTATTCTTTATAAATCTTCTTGAGCTTTGTTTTGGAAGACAGTTAAAATACATGGAAACAGTTTGATACTCTGTGACATTTTTTAAAGCTTTGTTATGTGGAATCAGAGTAGCTTTGAATCTAGAGCCTTTTTTCCCCCACTAATGAAGCAATACCCTTCTGAGTGGAACTTAAATGTTCAGGGATTTGAAAATTTTCCCCTCTGACTGGTGAGAACAGGAACTATTCCCAACCTTACATGAGGATCAGAGACTGTTACCTCTGCTCCTTTTGCCTGATGTGTTCCTGGGC
>PVJI01021298.1:0-27311 GCA_004026765.1 Micronycteris hirsuta
GAATTTTTTTTAAAGACTCTTTTAACACATTTGCCCATTTCATGATGGATGATTTACGAGTGCACTGGGCCACACCAAGCTGAGTGTTCAGCAGTTTTTGACCAAAAATGGCTCAGCCGATCTCACCCTGAGTGACTTTTTTCTGTTTCCCTGGATGAAAACAGTCCTCAAAGGGAAACGTTTTGCCAGTGTGGAAGAGGTAAAACAAAAAAAGGCAGAAGCTCTAAAAGGAATCAAAATTGACAAATTCAAAACCTGTTTTGAGCAGTAGAAAAAAGGTCTTGATAGTTGCATTGCATCAAATGGAAAGTACTATGAAGATGACTGAAGTTTAAACATGTAAGAATAAATATACAATTTTTTATAAATAAATTCCAGTTTTGGGGTGTATATATGTATATGTATGTAATATGAGAATGCATAAGAAATATTTTTGTCTTTGGAAATGTTTGACATTTCCTTCCTAATTTATATATGCTTTTAGCATGCAACATCGAAATAATTAGGCCTGTGTTGCATTGAAAGGAATTAAAGGAAAGAGCTGTGATTACTTTGAGGCTATTTTACAATCCACTCCACCTCATTATTAGTTTCTTGAGAGTAGGGGCTGCCTTGACTCGTACATACCGTTCTACTCTTTGCCACTTGGTAAACACTGATCTGTTTTTTGGTTGAATGATCGTGGCAGGATCAGCAAAGTTGTTGCTGTTTTGGGCGTAACTGGACTGCAACGTAGGTATTAGCAGTGATGTCTCCAGTGTGGCACTGGAACAAGAAAAACAGAAAAGGAACTCAGCCATAAAGTTGGGAGAGGGGGAGAACTGTAATGATCCTATAAGTTAAATTTCAAAAATGGTTTCACACTGTTTTATCAGTTTGTATAGATTGAACTGTTTTAGAGATATTACAGTATAATACATGAATTATTATTTTTTTAGAAAGATTTTATTTATTTATTTTCAGAGAGAGGAGAAGGGAGGGAGAAAGAGCAATGTATGGTTGCCTCTCACATGGTCCTCATTGGGGACCTGGCCCTCAGCCCAAGCATGTGCCCCGGCTGGGAATCGAACTGGAACCCTCTGGTTCCCAGCCCGCGCTCAATCCACTGAGCTACACCAGCCGGGCCCACATGAATTATTTTTAATATTAGAAATTAGATCTTGTTGGCTCCTTCAGTAGAGACCGCAATGAGATCATCAGTTGTTCCCTAGAGACCTTGTCTATCAGATATTACAGCAACTATTCAGACTGCTGTGGTTTATGGACTATAAATTTTTATGCATTCTTTCACCAAGAATCAACCACTATGGATTCCTCATGGACAGGCAGGTAAGGAAAAAATTTCTTTTTATGTTATGTATACTACCTTTTCCCTCTGCTCGTCTCTCCCCGCTTCCTCCCCGCCCCATGTCTCTTGCATCGTTATCCTATTTTTAGGACAGATGTGTAACTAAATATCAAAGTCTCCATGCTTAATCTGTGTAAGAGATAAAAAATCATGTCCCTGAGGGCTAATGATTATAAACCACTAAGAAGCAATTTAAGGAGTAGAAATTTGGAGCAGTTATTTTCTCTAAAAGAATAAGAAGAATAAAGAAGAATTCTTATTCAAACACAGATATATTATTTATTTTTATTGAATTTATTGGGGTTACGTTGGCTAAAAAAATTATACAGGCTTCAGGTGTACAATTGTATGACGCATCATCTGTATATTATATTGTGTGTTCACCACCCCAAGTCTAGTCTCCTCCCATCACCATTTATCCCCCATTTTCCCTCTCTACCTGCCTCTACCCCCCAAACAAATATATTTTAAATGGAAAGTTTAGCTTTCACTTTTACAGGTTCGGAGATCTAAATTCTTTTGAAATCCTCACTGTGCTACTCTCTGAACTAATGAATATAGGAAAAGTACGATAGAGCAGAAGTTTCCGTGTGGAAGCCTGACTTGGACATTGAATACAAGAACAGAAGGAATCCATTTCCTTCTAATTCTTGTGTGTCATTTTATTGACATTGTTTTTCCTGGGCCACATACAATAGAAAAATGGAGGAGAAAATATATAAATTAGAAAATTTCTTTGAGTATATGGACAAGTGAAATACCTTTGTGAGGGGGGTGGTAAAATAGTTTACTGCAAAAATTGCAAACCAAAATTTTCCAAAAGTAGAGACTTGGTATATAAACTAAATACTATAACTAATAACAAACACATAATTAAGTTAAATATTATAGATGTAGATAGATGAATTCATCAAATTCTTAACGTAAAAGTTCAAAGTTCTTGAGATTTTATTTAAAATATCTAGGTTGAATAGCCCAGTATGGATTGATTTTCCAATTATATTTCAAAAGACAATAAGCTACTCCCTTCACATAAATTTATTAAATTAGGAGAAAAAAGGAAATAACAGAATCAACAGGAAAAAATAATATGAACCATAAATTATTATTATTTTTAAAATGATGATTCTTTTAAAACTATTGTAAGCATACTATACTTTATATTTTTGGCCTTTAATGTATTTGTTATGAAACTTAAATATATGTTAACAAATTTAATTTTCCTTTTTTATTTCACTTTTTAAAAAGATTTTATTTATTTATTTTTTAGAGGAGAAGGGAGGGAGAAAGAGAGGGAGAGAAACATCAATGAATTGCCTCTCACACACACCTGTACCGGGGCAGGCCTGCAACCCAAGCATGAGCCCTGACTGGTAATCGAACCATTGACCTTTCGTTTTGTGGGACGACACCCAACCTACTGAGCCACACCAGTCCGGGCAGCCTTTCTTTTTTAAATGGTGCATATTATTATAAAAAATGTCAGGTTATATTCAACAACAATGAATAACAACCCAATTAAAATGGGAAAGGGACTTGAATGGACATTTCAGTAAAGAAGATGTACAAATGGCCAATAAGCACATAAAAAGACATTTGCCAACATTAATGCTAGGGAAATAAAAATCAAAACCACAATGAGATATCACTTCACACCTACTAGGGTGGCTATTATTTTTTTAAAAACATGGAAAGTAGATGTTGGTGAAGATATGGAGACATTTGAGTCCTTGCACTTTGCTGGTGGGAATGTAAAATGGTGACACTTCTGTAGAAAACAGTATAACATTTTCTAGATAGTGGAGATGATTACACATCATTGGAAATGTACTTGGTACCACTGAATTATACACTACAAATGGCTTAAGTGGTAATTTTTATGTTATGTGTATTTAACCACAATTTAAAAGCAAACAAAAGAAATCAAGTAATAAAGCAAACTACGGAGATTGACAAATTGCATTAAACCCAACTTTTTAGAAAGAACCCACATTAATAGTTATTCTAATTGGTAGTAATCCTAATACCTTACTCTGTGCTTTAAACTTTTTTGTTTTGAGATATTTCAGAAATATGAAAAAAGTATAGGTAACAGTATAAAGAACACTTACGCGCATAGATGCATTGATTTGTCTAGCAGGAGCTGTGACAGCGGCTTGGGCAGGAGTGCTTTGTGTCTGCAAAGTTAATTAGCTTGTGTGGTGTCCAAACGTGCAACTGTGGCCTTGTGTACGAGGGTCTAACCAAGCCAACTTGGACATAAAAATAACCACTAGATGAAATTGGAAACTGTGAAAAGCCACAGGTCACATCGTTAAATGTGTCTGAGATAAACATCATTCTTCTTTGTTTATGTTATTTGGTGGTACTATTTATCATACTTTAGCCCAATCCTAAAAGTTACTGTAAATGTTTTCCTTTTATTCTATTTAAAATTTTTCTGGATATAACATTATAAAAGATTATTGGTAATGTATGCTTTTATAGGTCACTGGAATATGTTTTTATAGAAAAGATATAGTAACATCAGTTGAATAGCCTGCTGGAAATTACATAAAGTTTAGAAAGTCAAGGGGCACTTTGTTTCGGTTTGAACTATAGCATTACCTTTCTTGTGACCTTAGACCAATAAGCCATCATTAAAGCACAAATAGCAGTTAACTATTTTACAGATTTTGTACTAAGGCAAAGCTAATATAAAGAGTTGGAATATCCAATAAGATGACCAAAATGCAATTATTTGTCTCCCTTCCCCTACTTCCTCAGTTTTAAATACATATTATTATTTATTTTGCAGTTATTAATAAGAATGTCAGTATTTCTTTTTTAAAAAAATTATTTATTTATTTTAGAGAGAGAGGAAGGTAGGGAGAAAGAGAAGGAAAGGAACATCAATCGGTTGCCTCTTGCAACTGCCCCAACCAGGGACCAGGCCTGTAACCCAGGCATGTGCCCTGACAGGGAATTGAACCAACACCCTTTTCGATTGCAAGACGATGCCCAACCAATTGAGCCACACTGGTCAGGGCAAGAATGTCAGCATTTCTAACCTGGCTCCACCATTTATTAGTTGTGTGACAATTTTTTAACCTTTCTCAGCCTTAATTTCCTCACCTGTAAAATAGACATAATAATAGGGCCCACATCCTAGGTTTGTTATGAGAATTCAATAAATTAATAATATGCAAGACAAATCCTTAAAACAATATATGCATATAAGTGCTCCATAAATATAAGCTACTTTTATTATTGTTGTGAGGATGAGATACCTACTATCTATTCAACCCTCAAATGAATATTACGAGAGCTGATAATATGATATACTTTCTTATATCAAAGAATTTACTTATTTAGAGATAATATCAGAAATCTGATTTACAGCCCTTTATGAATGCAGCCCTGGACAAATGGCACTCCAGGCTCCCCTGGTTCTGAGATAGATCCTGATAAAATTTCTGTAATAAATTCTTTCATTTGGAATCATAGAAAAGACCCAACAGTTGCAATCAGAGAAAAAAATAAAGACTTTATTGAGAGGAAAGGATCTGAGCTGAGCCCAGAAAGACAGGATTTGCAAAGGGTGTGGGGGAGGGGATTGTAGTCCTTCCCCCCTCCACATGCTAGGCATTATACAGTGTGCTTCGCAACCTTTCTTTACATTCGTCCTGACAGACCCATTGGGTCATATAACTAGTATTTAACAAATCAGGGATTTAAACTCTTCTCTAAACCCAAAGCTGTTCTTATTTCCACACTATGCTGCTTTGATTATAGGTTGTATTATTCTGTGTCTTGGACAGTTATATACTTCTAAATATCCCATTAGTTTGTAGTGGCTAATTGTTTGCTTTTGCTGATTTTCCCCTTCATTTTCTTATTTGCATATATGCTGAATAGTATGTTTGATTTTTAAATTTAAATTTTGATGATTCTGTTCCTTCATAATTTAACTCAGGTGTAATGTCTTTGCTGAGGCCTCTTCTTCTGGATGTGGTCCCAACAATTCAACAGACTGCTGTTTTGGCTCTTGGGAGACTGGCCAATTATAATGATGACCTAGCAGAAGCAGTTGTGAAGGGTGACATTCTTCCACAGCTTGTTTATTCATTGGCAGAACAGAATGTAAGAATTAAATAAGTTATGTTTTTGACTTAAAAATTTTGATAGTTTGGATGCATTTGCAAGGTTATAGGCCTTAGAGTTATTAAGATGTTAATACACCTTCAGTTCTCTAAACTGAACATAATATCGTTAGGGCATTGTACTTGGAGGTTGGTATGCAGCTGTTTTCCATTATTGTATTAACAGATTTAAAAATGTAATGGAGTTATACATAAAGCAGTATTTCTGTGTATTAGAGTATTAAAATTAAAGAATTAGGCTTAGGATATAAAGTCTTAGGTAAACAAAAAGTTGTTTACAGAAATCTTTATATACAAGTGAAATTATATACAGGTTGATGGCAACTATAACAGATTGCTTCAGAGTAAAGGGGAGAGAAGCATCCAAAAGGAAGAAGACTGTGTTTAATGGAAGGTTTGATAAAGCATTTTACCAAGTTTGCACGCATGTCAGGCCTTTTACGGGTCACCTAAGAGTGCCCCAATATCTGTTTCTGCTTTTGCCCGGTTCCACTCCATGTTTCTGTACAGTGCCACCTAACGGTACCTAATAGCAGTAAAGGACCTTCCTATAGGTAGATTCTTGGACCGTTCATTCCATTCTGTTAGTTTATCATAACTAGGAATATAGCTTTCTTGACAAATCTTTAAGATTACATTCCTATTTGTGTAACCAAAGGACAAACAATCCAATTAAAAATGGGCAAAGGACTTGAACAGACAATTATTCAAGGAAGATGTACCCATGGCCCACAAATATGAAAAGATGTTCAACAGCTTTAGTCATTAGAAAATGCAAGTTAAAGCCACAACAAGATAGCACATTACCTGTTGGGATGGCCATAATAATAAAGAAAAATAAAGGAAAATAACAAGTAATAATGAAGATGTAGAGATGCCGGACCCTTTGTACATTGCTGGTAGAAGTGTAAACTGGTGAGGCTGCTTCCAACAGCCTGGCAATTCCTCAGTAAGTTAATCATAATTATCGTATGGCCTACAAACTCTGCTTCTACTTATGTTTCCCAAAGGATTGAAAACAGGTGTTCAAACAAAACTTGTACACAAATGTTCACAGCAGCATTATTCACAATAGCCAAAAGAATTACAGGATAAACAAAATGCCGTATGTCCATATAGTGGAATATTATCAGCCATAAAAAGGATCAAGTAATGATAAATGCTACAACATGGATGAACCTTGAAAGCATTATGCTAAGACAAAGAAGCCAGACACAAAGGCTACATATTATATGATTCCATTTATATGAAATATCCCCAATATGCAAATCCATAGAAACAGAAACAGATTGGTGGCTGCCCAGGGCTAGGGGAGAGGAGAATGAGAAGTGGCTACTTAACACATACGGGGTTCCTTGTTGAGTTGATAAAAATGTTCTGGAACTACATCTCTGACTGGTGTGGCTCAGTTGGTTGGGCATTGTCCTGCAAGGGAAAGGTCACAGGTTCGATTCCCAGTTAGGGCACATGCCTGGGTTGCAGACCAGGTCCTGTCCCTGGTTGGGGAGCTTGCAAGAGGCAACCGATTGATGTTTCTCTCACATTGATGTTTCCCTCTCTTTCCACCTCACTTCCCCCCCTCTCTAAAAATAAAGTAAAATTTAAAAAAATATTCTGGAACTACAAAGGTAGTTGTACAACATTGTGAATGCACTAAATGCCACTGAATTGTATACTTTAAAATGGTTGAAATGGTAAATTTTATGCTATATGTATTTTGCCAGCATTTTTAAAAGTAAACAAATTCTTTTGTTGAAAAATTTGCCTAATTTTTATAAATTGGAGAGTCATTTACAATGACTGTTTTATCTCTACAAGGAGTGACAGAAATTTTATTTTTCTTGTAGGCATTCCTTCTATTATCAAATAATGTTAGACCTTCTTCTTTCTGGATCTTACCTCCATCTTTTGACAGCAGAGTGTGTATTTTGGCATCCCACATAGAAGGGTTTTTTTTTTAGAAGGTTCTTAATAGACGTTTTCCATATAAATGATGTCTGTTAGTTATAAAGAGAGAGAAAGTATTCGGGCAGGAAAAGTGATGAGAAAGTGAGAATGTGAAGCATTATTCAGAAGCTTCTGTCTCCTTCACCTACCAGTCCTTTAATTCATTTCTCACAGGAGATTTAATCTCTCTTTAGGGGAGCAAAGTTCTTTTGCTTTTTTTTTTTAAAGGAAATTTCTTTGGTGAGAAGTGGGAGAGAAGAGAGGAATTTGAGGAAGCAGAAATTAGGAGAAAGGGGGAATGAGATCAGAAAGTGAGAATTATAGGCACTATAGTTAGTAGTGACTATTAAAACTGAATAAATTGTGAATTTGAAAATTCTACAATATAAAAAGTCAAATTAGCTTAAGGTAATGATAAGAAATGTATCGCCATTATTTTTCCACAATTACAAGAAAATCTGTGGAAAGCTACTTTAAAGTAGCTTTCTCATTTTTGCACTAAATTAGTAGATATTTGGTTACTGACATATAAAATTAAACTTTACAGCAAATATTTTAATATCTACATAATGTTACATTTAAGAAACTAAAGAAATATATATAATTAAAACATCATTACTAAATAGCATATTTCTTATATCATCAATACATACCAGGTTTTGAAATTTAATGTTAAAAATAAACTTGATATATTTTCTCTCTCCTATAGATGTTTTTATATCTTTATATTTTAGCCTAAGTAAATAGAATGCTTTCAAAGCAGGTGTTATGACTCCCAGTTGCTTTTTAGTAGTCACTGTATGGAAATAGAAACAGAATCTAAAGTAGGGGGTTAACTGGGTTCTGTTCATAAAAGGAAGAGTTAGGAGACCATTACTTTGTCATTATGTGAACCATACAACCACAGTGAGACTTAGAGCTAAATGCTTCCTAAACATTTAATCTTCTTGGCTACATGAAGGAAATTATATTTCAGTTTTTATTTCTTAATCTAATAAAATTTATATGTAAAAAACATAAATGTGAAGCATTACTTAAAATTCACATCATGGTAAGACATTTGCATTTCCCTTTTTAAAAAGCACTTCTAAAAAAGGATAAATATTGTACCCCAATTGTTTGGCTAGTTTCTTTGCCAGGAAAAGTTTTAAAATGTATCATGAATGTTTTGCCTTTATGTTTATTCAATGATTGATAAGTGCATCTTGAAACATGGGCTGTTTCAGGATAACCTAGAACACCAGAAAGATTAGTTGAGGCCATGAGAGGCCTACCAGGTTTAGAGACGGAGGGCGGGTAAAGAAAAGAGCTCGTCAGTTGACAGTTTAGTTGTCATGCCAACACTCCAAGTTCCTCGGGGTCAAATACCTTTAGTGTAACACAGATACATAAAAATCTCATTAATTTATTTGAGGATATACATTTTACAGGAAATATTTTATTTTATAAAATCATCTTTTAGAATAAAATATTTGAAATGTAATATAAGACTTACATTGTTTTTGTTTAGTTAGTGAACAAAAGCAACGGAGAACATCAAAAAATAAAAATTATGTTGCAAGATGTTTTTCTATTTAAGAGTTGTTGAGCTTTATTATATTAATGTTATTTTGGTCTTGGTCTATAATGGTTTTGGTCTTTTTTTAACTTTTTGTTATATAAGTGCTCAACTCACTTTGGATTTTGTTTATTTTATCTATTTTTATCCTTGTAGCGTTTCTACAAGAAAGCAGCTGCCTTTGTGTTACGAGCAGTTGGTAAACATTCTCCTCAACTAGCTCAGGCAATAGTTGATTGTGGAGCACTGGACACGCTGGTGATATGCCTGGAAGATTTTGACCCTGGAGTTAAAGAGGCTGTAGCCTGGGCCCTTGGAAATATTGCAAGACATAATGCAGGTAACGGAGCATACGTTAAATAGGATTATTAAGGTTTATATGTATTAGGCAAATCTGGCTTTGCTTAGTAAAGCATAGGTGAGTTTTTAAAGATGTTTCTATACGTTATAGGAGATAAGTTTTGAATGATGCCCAAGTTGTTTGAATTACAAATTCACACACACACAAAATCTATACATCCCAGCTTTTATCTTAGTTAGCAAAAGAGAAATTTGTAGATGGACAGGAGGGGTAGGAAATGGGGCAGATGAGATACTAATTCTCAAATTCTTAAATTTTCAAATTCTCATTTAAGAAATGACTTTAGTTTGTCACCCTTCAGGGTACATTGAGTCTTCACTCTTACTCACAATATAGGGTATTCTGAATCATCCAGGGGCCATATCATATGAGTGAGTAATGTTAAAAAGATACAACATCACTTTCTAGAACATGTTTGTATTCATTCTGTATTGGGCAGGAAGGAAGGAGCAGGAAGAGAAGGACCACCTTTACTTAGAAACGGACAGCTCAGTGCCAGGACCTCCTTTGTGAAGTTGTGCTGACACACCCGACCAGTGAAAAATACACAGGGAACCAAACTGCTAAATAACATGAACAAATGATACAGCAAGAATATACAGTTTAACAAACATATGTAAAAGTGATCAACTTTGCTAGTAATCAAGAACTGTATATTAAAACATTAGTGCAAATATCTTTCCCCCCTTTTATTACGTGGGGGTGGGGAGAGTAAGGCAGGAATAGAGCCAGGTGACCGAGAGCACTGTGGCGCTAGACGGGACCAGAGCTGGAGTCCAAGTTCTACCACTTAGTTGCTATGTGACATTGGGTATGACTTTTAAACTTTCAGAACCTTTCCTTCCTCATCTGCAAAAAGAGGGTAACTACTTCAGAGTTACTTCAGGGATTTGCTGTAGGATGTTCACAGGAGCTACCTCAGAGATTTGTTGTGAGGATGATGAGATATTACATGTGAAGCACTTAGAACAGTGCTTGGCATATGGGAAATATTCAGCCAATGAAAGGTATTAGTATTGATACGGAAGGTTAGAGAGGACTTGATAATGTTTATGGCCGTTGCTGGAGGCACTACAAATTGTATAAACTTGAGGAAAGTTGTCTGGTAAAACTAATCTGCCGGGGTCCCGCCCCAGCCAAGGTCCAGGGGTCCTACAGGTGAGCGAGGGGGGGCAGAGTTGGCGAATGAAGAACGACATGCGATGGTGTAGCTTCTAGCTCGTCGGCCAGACGCTTCTCTTATGCTTCTGGCTTCAGAGTCCTTTATTTATATATTTTTTTGCAAGCTCAAGTGGTGCGGGGGCGTTGCACTAGGAGTGGTTTTCTCATAGTACATTTGCTTTTGCAAGAGTTCTGGAGAAGCATGACACTATGTGATACATGAAATAAAACAGCTGGGTAACACAGCTAAACTTTGTTTTGCAAGCTCTTAGCTCTAATCTTGCTGCTGCATCAGCAAAGTGTCTGACCACAAGTCTGGTGTGAGGACTGTCATGAGCCTGTTAGACTTTTGTGGTTATGTGGTTAACAGCTGTCTCTTACTGCTCAGGATATTTTTCTGTTTAATAATTTTTATTATTTTAGTTTATTGTGTAGAAAACTCTTTTCTATTAATCCACTTAATATCCTCTAATATTAACCTATCTAGATTCTTTATGATAAATGCCTGTGTAGGGTAATGAGGGGTCTGTAGGCCTAGGGGTAGTAATGAATGGAAAACGATAGAGAGCTGACCAAACTCGCCTCTTAGATGTAATTCTAATCTCTGAGGCCCTAATTCTGCCTGAAGTGGTGGGAGTAAATGAGGGCGTAGGACTTGGGCCAAAAAGTTTCCTCCATTCCCGTTCCTGATGAGTCTTATACCATTTAGGGGGGCATATGGGAGTGAGGGTACTTTCCACTAGACTAATATTTGCTCCGTAATTTTCCAAGAACTCTGTCCTTTTAGTGGAATTGCCATCTGTCCCAGTCCCCCAAGAAATCACATTGACCCCAAGCAAAGGAAGCAATAGAATGATTAAGCAGAGAAATGCACGGTGCTTTTTCCTGCCGGTTCTACTGTGTAGGTGACCGCGCCCTCCGAGACTTTGTGATACCACGGTGGGGTGGATTCGGCTCCCAGCACTAATCTAAGTCACAAAGTGGTTTATGGTTACTCTAAAAAGCCTACTTTGGGAATTCATCCTAAGGAAAGAATTCCACAGAATGAAAAAAACTATATTCATAAAAATATTATCGTAGCATTATTTTTTGTTTTTTATTTGGAAATGAACAAAAGTTTATTGAAACTGTTTTGGGGACGATGGCTGGGTGGATACTTGAGGGTTTTCCAAAGAAAACTATGTATTGTGCTCTAGGCTCCTCGAAAGACATTTTTTTTTTACATGTATATTATACAGGGTCCCGCAGAAAGTAAGGCATGCTTGAGTGTGGTTGGTAGTGCATGAGTGTCTCACATGACGTGGATAGCAATTTGCACATTTCACCTAAAATGTCATATGGTGTGCTTGAGTGTGATATTGTTATGTTATGGAATTATATACTTATGATTTTGGAATAAAGGATTTTGTAATAAAAAAGGGGTGTTATTTGTGCTGGACCCTGTATGGGTCTGCCTGACTGTCTGTCATTGTCTATAATTTAAAATGTGTTATTTTTATAGCTGTTATTCTTAGACACACAAGTAAATCAACATGTATATTCAAAAGATGTTTCTTTCTTTTTTAAAAAAGATTTTATTTATTTATTTTTAGAGAGAGGAAGGGAGGGAGAAAGAGAGGGAGAGAAACATGAGTGTGTAGTTGCCTCTCAAATGCCCCCTACTGGGAACCTGGCCTGCAACTCAGGCAAGTGCCCTGACTGGGAATAGAACCTTGTGACCCTTTTGTTCACAGGCTGGTGCTCAGTCCAGTAAGCCACACCAGCCAGGGCTCAAAAGATGTTTATTTCTGACAAGTAAAATGGTTAATATTCCTTTATCCCTTTATCTAAAGAAACATTAACATTTATATATAAGTATGCTGTTTAGTTGTAGACCTCATTTTGAAAGTGTTTTTATATATACAATATGATGCATCTTTTTATTTTGTATGAAGTTTTCAAAATCTTTTAAAAATACTGTAAGAGGAATTGAATTTAAAAATTGACATTATTAGCACAACATTCATGTTAATGTTTACTCATGTAAATAGTACAAAATACTGTCCAATTAGTGCGGTTGGTCAGTTTTTGGTACTTTAATTTTCTCTGTTATTGTAAACCGTGCATAAAATGCTTGCCTATTGAGAAGTGCAGAATTGTCAGAGCTTAAACAGCTGACATCTGCTTACTCTTGTAGAAGGAAAAGAAAAAAAGAACAACAAGCCGTTTCAGCCTAATCTACTTCAAATGTGTTCATGTAAATGGAGGTCCATCTATTGACCTGTATGCTTTTCAGCTCAGGATTGGTCCACATGGTTTATGAAACCAGGAAAGCTGATTTGCAACACAGATATCAAGACAGTGAAGTACCCCCCCTCTTTTTTCTTTGCTGTATCTGTCAGGGTGAAAAATGGGCTGCTTGCACAAGGGTCAGTCACTCATACACAATTACTTTTCCTGGACCCACAGAATTGTCACAAGCTGTGGTGGATGCGGGAGCAGTTCCTCTTCTAATACTCTGTATCCAGGAGCCAGAAATTGCTTTGAAAAGGATTGCTGCTTCAGTCCTCAGTGATATTTCAGAGCATTCTCCAGAGTTAGCACAGACAGTAGTGGATGCAGGAGCTGTTGCTCACTTAGCCCGGATGATTCTGAACCCTAATGCGAAATTAAAGGTATATAAAAATGTTAAACAGACTTCTGTTAATCTAAGAAAATGGAATTGTATATAGATTATATTATACATTCAAAATAATTTGTAAATTATCATTGAAAACAGATGTGACTATATTCTGTATTTGGTTTTCTAACATGTGAAAATTATGCCGTAAAGATTAGACAATAAAGACATGATGGGGAAAAATATATGCAATGCTAAAAATTAGAAGTAACATCAGTATTAACATTAATACTTATGGAATACTAAGGAATCACATAATGATTGAATCTGAGGGTGGGAAGGCACTTAAAGTTTTTCTAGCTCACCACTATTAATTACATTTAAGTTTCTTATGAAAATTGTCATATTTATATTTCTTTTCTGTAGCTTTCTAAAATCTGATTTTCAGCTAATAGTCACCAAGTATACTTTTATATGCTAATAGTTATATTCTATAAGGCTTAAAAATTTTTAATGTTAACTAAGCAATGAGTTCTTTGAAATGTTATCAGCATCACGCCAAAAATGTTAGTTCTGCCTGATCTTTTTTGTACTATATCATCACATGTATTGTAAATTAACAATTTAAGTATTACATAGTTAAGAAACAGTACTTATCGAAAGGTCATATTCTTTGATCATCTATGATAGAGATTTAAATAGTACACAGAGAACTAAGACATTTAAATTGTAAATTAGGGGATTTAAGAAATTGAGTATTTAAGTATAAGACTAGGATGTGAATGTCTCAAGACTCAGAAATCTTAGGTTATGTTGGATATGTAATTGTTTTTTATTTTTATAAAGGAATTTGTGTAAAGCTGTTTAAATTATATCTGAATTCTGCAGGAGACTCTATATGATATTTTGTTTTATTTTGGTTTTTGTTTAACAGCGTCAGGTCCTTTCCGCTCTCAGTCAGATTGCAAAACATTCTGTGGATCTGGCAGAAATGGTGGTTGAAGCAGAGATTTTTCCAGTTGTACTTACCTGCCTGAAGGACAAAGATGAATACGTGAAGAAAAATGCTTCCACTTTGATTAGAGAGATTGCAAAACATACACCCGAGGTAAAACAAAACAAAACAAAACAAAACAAAACAAAAAAACTCCCAGCTTTAAATACAACAATATTAGGCAGTTTTCATTCTTAAGTAAAACATCAATTTGTACAAAAGACCTAGGTGCTGTGCCTCATGGTTTGGTCAGGTCAGGGTTTCTCATCCTGAGCACATGGACATTTTGGACCAGATAATCCTTTGTCCTATACACTGCAGGATGGACATTTAGCAGCACCCTTGGGCCCTGCCAGTACCATGCCTTCCCACCCTGTGAGGATCAAAACTGTCTCCATATATTGCCAAATGTTTACCAAAGGACAGAAGTGCCCATTGTTGAGAACCCCACTGGGTTATATCATTGGAGTTGGAGACAGAAATCTCAGTTTTTAATCATTTCTCCTTTTTACATTTCTGGACTGTGGGGACCGTAGTCCTTTGCCATTCTTGTTATTTCAGGTCAGCTGAGAGAAGTGAGAGGTTGTACAGCTCCAGGGTGGGAGAGACCACCAGGCCCCAGCCCAGTGTAACTGGTCTAGTAGCTGCTCTTACATGTGGTTCCCGCTCTGAGTTCTTAGATGCCAAAGGCATAGAGATGAAGCAAGCCTGGGTGGATTCTGAAGTTATATCTTTTTCTATGTATATTTTGACAAATCAGTTTCATTTTACTAAAGTTTGTAGTCCTCATAATTTCACCTAATACTTGGTTGAAATTTTTATGATTGAATATAATTAGCTAGTAATCATTGTTTGCAAAGGGGGGAGAATTAGACTAGAATATTTCAAGTCTGACATTGTCATTCAGCATTTAGTGATGAATCTGCTTCCACTCACACATTGTGAATGGGGCTTTCAGTAGTTAGCTAGTTATGAACTAGCCCTAAGCTTAGTGTCTAGGTGGGGAATTTTTTTTTTAAAGGTTCTACTGCTGCTTTTTTTTTTTTTTAAGATTTTATTTATTTTTAGAGAGAGGAAGGGAAGGAGAAAGAGAGAGAAACATTAGTGTGTGGTTGCTTCTGACGTGACCCCCACTGGGGACCTGGCCCACAACGCAGGCATGTGCCCTGACTGGGAATTGAACCAGTAACCCTTTGGTTCACAGCCCACACTCAATCCACTGAGTTACACCAGCCAGGGCTAGGTGGGGAATTTTGACAACCATTAGAATAGAGATAAAAGTTGTGCCATCAATGCATGAAAAGTTGAAGCACAGACTAAGCACTGTGCTGCACAGTGAATATATTTGTACATTTAAAATAGGATTATTACACCCTGACTTGTGTGGCTCAGTGGGTTGAGTGCCAGCCTGTGAATCAAAAGGTTGCTGGTTTGATTCCTGGTCAGGGCACATGCCTGGGTTTCAGAGCAACTGATTGATACTTCCTTCCCTTCCCCTCTCTCTAAAAAATAAATAAAATCTTAAAAAAAAAAGGATTATTACACTTGTATATTTCTTTAATAAGTAATTTCACTAAATCATCTTTCAAATTTTACCAGATGTTTTTAGATCCTGAGTAAAAATGTTTGGCAATACTAAAGTAATATTTAAAGATTATTTTATGCTTTCTGGTCAGAATTACCTAGCTCTCCTTCCTTTCCCTTAGCTTTCGCAGTTGATAGTTAACACAGGAGGAGTTGCTGCCATCATCGACTGCATTGGGTCTTGCAAAGGAAGCACAAGGCTGCCTGGCATCATGATGCTTGGCTATGTGGCGGCTCATTCTGAGAACCTGGCAATGGCAGTGATTATTTCCAAGGTTTGCTCTTGCTTGATTTTCTTCTAGTTATTGTAGTGAGATATTCTAAGAATCACAATAACACTTTCCCACAGATTATAAAATATGACTGACCAGAGGGAAAGAAACCTGAAGAATTTTTCAGCTTATTTTCAAGACTGATTAGTAAGTTTCTGAAAGCAATGCTAGAATATATAAGGTTTATTTTGTAGGCAGTTTTAAGTTTTACTCAGCATTTAAGATCTACAAAATATGAACACCTCTCAGTATTAGGGTTACCTGTTTTGAAATATTCAGTGTATTTTATCTTGAAGGATTGACTGTGTGTATTTACGAAGGGTAAAGCATACTTTGATTAAAGACATTGCATGCCCAGTAGGCATTTCCCCTTTCCTGTCATTGGGTGGGAGACAACAATGGCCAGGACATCCCTTTTTATCTACTTTCCTTCAGCTTTCAAGAACTTATTTCTCTTTTTAGATGAGGGCAATTCAGAGTACATGTCAGATAGCGATGTTTTGTGTCTTTGCTCTAGGAATTTTGTCTCATCTCAGTTTATAACTTGGTATTAATTCACCATACAGTGACACCATACAGTGACCCGACACATAGTAGGTGCTCAAAAACATTGACTGAATGAATAAATATTGACCTCCTGAAGAACGCTTTGAGGCTGTGTGCTTACAGTGTCTCTGGCAACTCTCTAGGGTGTGGTTTCTTATGGGCATAGAAAACCTGCCGTTGTATGTTAAACAGAACTGTGGATTTTTTTTTATCCCTTGCTAATCCTCAGAATAAAAGGCAGCCTCAGATCTTTATTTTCTACCTATTCCTTGATAATTCTTTATTTTGCTCACTTTTTATCCTACATTTTTCCTTTCGTTCTTCTATTACCAAAGACTACGACAGAGACTAGAACAGCAGTGCTGCATTCTGAAGGGTCACTGTGGGGACATTACTGGGATTTTTGATTCTTGGTTCTTTTGTGGATCGTCAGAAAGCTTACACGTAGGAAGAATGATGAAAGAAGTAGCAATTGCTTTTGCTTCCTATGCTTCCTCCCCAAACGAACCAGGAGTTGCTTCCCTCCTTTGGACCAGGGCTGCTGCTGGCCTCTCCCACCTGGCTGTCTCTCAGTTAGTTGAAGATCAAGGTGGCAGCAGCAGTTTTAGGCAAACCTACCTGTACCATTCTTTCTTTTTCCTACATAGCACTGTAAGAACTAGTAACAAATAGCATTTCACATTTAAATAATACTTTATAATTTTCAAAGTGCATTCATGTTTCTTACTTCATTTGCTGTTCATAACAACTAAGGCAAGTTAAGTCAAAGTTTGGAGGAAGGGGGGAATGGAGGCCAATTATCCCTCCTGCTTCTTCAGTCTTGATACGTCCCAGAGTATGGACTTTCTGGAAAGCTGTTTCATTCTGAAGACAGGCCTGACCTTGTGTATCGGCAGACAAACATTTTTAGTTGGAAAAAAGAAGTCAAGGAAAAAAATATGGCAGATCTCTTCAGAAAATTGGTCTTAACCGAATTTAAAGTTACAGGGGAAAAAAGTGTATATGATCATATGACCTTTGCTATGGTAGCATGACAGTGTGATTGTGGTACTAATTTAAGGTGATCATTATTATAGTCTCAAATTAGTTAGAAATTATTCCTATACAGAATCTGGAATTATAATTTGATTTGGCTATTTGAGTCTTCCTTAAATATAGAAACTTTGATATCTTTTGGGTTCTTTAGTTAATTCTGTTTTGATTATTTAGATAAAACTGAAACCTAAAGCGCAACATATAAAAGTACACATTATCTGTAACAAAAGTAATTCTTTCTACTTTGACATTCAATCATGTTAAAATAGGCAAAACTATCATTTAAAAGTTGATCAAAATTAATGAAAATTTATTTACTATTTTAGGAAAGGTTTTAGTGAATATATTTAATCTAGAAGTTACTTAAATAGAATTATGGCTCACATTATTCATTGGATTTCAAATCTATAGTAGTTACTTTGTTGTTAGATTTATTATACTTAGTGAAAAGGCAATTTTAAAGGATTCTAAATTAACTTTCTTGACAAAGGAAAATAAAAGGTTTTAAAACCTAAGCATTTTAAATTTGTTAAAGAGGAATCTGGTTTTGCCTGTGTACTAATCTGTAGCATCTGTTGTTTGATTAAATGCTTCTGTATTTGGGGAGTAAATGCTAGCAGAGATAGTCCTAGTTTAGTTGGATTATAACAGATAATTAAGGTAAATTAGTTCTAGCCATTTTATTGACTTAAAAAATGACAGCCCCTGTGATATGCTCATTTATTGAACCATCTAGGAAAAAAAGGATCAAAGCCAAAATGATTTCTTCTAATGTTTGAGAGACACGGAAGACACTTCGCTCCTGCTCTAGAGACCTAACACCTGTTTGCTCTTTTGGTCAACGCTGCAGGGTGTGCCGCAGTTGTCAGTCTGCTTGTCAGAAGAACCAGAAGATCATATTAAGGCTGCCACTGCCTGGGCCTTGGGACAGATCGGGAGACACACTCCAGAGCATGCGCGGGCTGTCGCAGTCACAAACACTTTGCCAGTTCTGCTTTCTCTGTACATGTCAGCAGAAAGCTCTGAGGATCTTCAAGTAAAAGTAAGTGCTTCATTCTTAGTGTTTCATGAAGATTTGTTCGATTTTGACTCATTCTTAAAACTATGTAATTTAAAATGGTTTAATTTTCACTATGGACAATATTGCTTTTATGAGTCAAGAAATAACAAATTTATTAGAAGAACTGAGGAGACTCTTTTTGAAAACAGGATACCCTTGTCTCTAAAAATCAGTGCTTATTTTCAAGAAAGTTTTCTGCATGTGCAAAGTTGTTTGTAAAATGAATGTCTGGTTGTTGCCTTCTACATTCCTGCTGGCTTTTCTTATAAAATAGGAATTGAAGAATAATAGAATTTTGGAGTTAGAATTGGCTGCATAGAACTGTAGTCCCTCTCACATTAAAAAATTGAGCCAAATTTAAGGCGCTTTCAGAAGTATAATAAATATTACTGGGCAGGAGGGGTTCCTGAAGCCATGATCTACCTCTCCTAACTCCAAGTCCACCTTGTCTTTTAATTATATGTCTTAAATTTGTTCCTTGAAAGAAAAATGTCCATAGTATTCTCTAAATTAAACATTTTAAAATATGTATTTTAAAAATCCAGCTTTCTGAAAAAAGTATTACTAACTACTAAAATGATTAAAAAACATGAATATAAAGTTGGATGGGTTGTTTAATAATTATAGAATTTCAAAGAAAGAGAATGTTTCCCATCATGCTACCTTATTAGAAACATGTAACTTTTTTTATTGTCGTTCAATTACAGTCATCCCAATTTTCCCCCATTGCTCCCTCCGTCCCTCCCAACCCCATTCCCTCAGTTAATCCCCACCCTGTTGTCCATTACCATGGGTCCTTTATAGTGTTTCTTGATAGGACACTTCTCTGTTTTCCCCCATTATCCCCCTCCCACTCTCCTGTGATCACTGTCACTTTGCTCCTTATTTCCATGCCTCTGGTTCTATTTTGCTCATTTGTTTGTTTTGTTGATTAGGTTCCACTTATAGGTGAGATAATATGGTATTTGTCTATCTGAATGGAGAGACATTCCAAGTTCATGGATTAGAAGATTCAATATCATTAAGATGGCAGTACTCTAAAAATTTATCTATATATTCAACACAATCTCTATTAAAATCCCAGCTGACTTCACTGCCCCTTCCCCACCCCCCACTGAAAAGCTGATTCTAAAATTCACATGGAAATGCAAAGGACCCAGACTATCCAAAACAATCTTGAAAAAGAAGGACTTACACAGCCTAATTTCAAAACTTACTACAAAGCTACAGTTATAAAGATAGTGTGGAACTTACTTACAGAAAGATATATATCAGTGTAATTGAACTGAGAATCTGAAATAGACTCTTTTTCGGTCAATTGATTTTTCACAAAGGTGCCAAGGCAATTTAATGTGACAAAGATAATATTTGTAGCAAATGATAATGAGACAATTATATCCTCACACCAAAATAGTAATCTGAACCCTTGTCTCATACCATATACCAGAAATGACTTAAAATGGATCATGGATATAAATATGAGTTTAAGACTATAAAACTCTTAGAGAAAATATAGGAGTAAATATTTGTACCTTGGATAAGGCATTAATTTCTTAGATATGACACCTAAGAAAGCACAAGTGATAAAAAAAATGTTGATAAATTGGTTTTCATCAAAATTAAACCTGTATGCTTCAAAAGACACAAGTAAGAAGATGAAAAGAGTTAGAAGTCACATATTTGAGAAAGGACTTGTATTTAAAATATACAAAAGGGCTCTTACAACTCAATCATAGGACAAATAACTCAAACATTGGGCAAAGATTTGAATAGAAATATCACCAAAGAAAATATAAAAATGGCCAATCAGTACGTGAAGAGATGTCAAAAATCATTAATCACTAGGGAAATGCAAATCAAAACCATAATGAGATAATACTTCATACCCACATATGAATGGCTATAATTAATAAAATAGATAATAACAAGTATTGCCCATTATGTAGAGCACCTTGAACCTTCTTACATTACTATTGGGAAAGTAAAATGTTACAGTTACATTGTAAAACAGTTCAGCAGTTTCTCAAAACGTTAAACATAAATTTACCCTCAGCACCCAACAACTCCATTCCTAGTTATCTTCCCAAGAGAAATGAAAACATTTGTCTGTACAAAGACTTGGATATAAATCTTCATAGCAGCATTATCCATAATTGCCGAAGGTGGAAACAGTCCAATGCCCATCAGCTGGTGAATGGGTAAACAAAATGTGATAAATACGTATAATGGAATACTATTAACAAGAAAAGGAATGAAGTACTAATACATGCTATAACATGGATGAGCCTCAACAACATTGTACTTAATGAAGAAGGCCAGACTCAAAAGTTCATGTAGCATATGATTTCATTTATATGAATTGTCTAGAAAAGTCAAATTTATAGACAGAAATTAGATTAGTAGTTGCCTAGGGATGGTGGAGTTAAGTGGGGTGAAGGAATAAGGAATGACTATAAATGGGCATGAAGTTTCTTTCTGGGATAATGAAAATGTTCTAAAATTAGATTGTGTTGATGGTGCACAACTCTATAAATTTGCTAAAAATCCATTGAATTGTGCACTTAAAATGAATGAACTTATGGTATATAAGTTGTATGTCAATAAGGTTGTTAAAAACTTAAGCCCAGAAATTGACGAGTGAACAAAATCTTAATTAATTAATATATTAATATTCCTTTCATGCTGGACAGTACATCTGATTATTAATCAGGACATACATTCCTATCTAGAATTACCAATATATATGTTCATATAATCATAAATCAAGTGTATTTCTTGACAAAGGATAGTAAAGCTCAATGAATTTCTAGTGTCATTAGAAGTTCTAATCTTCTAGGGTTCTTGATTAGTAACTTGACAGTACATGACCAATTTGGAGCTGTTAGAATAATGTTGTCTACATGATACAATGTGTGTGATCTCTGCTGTACTGTTAGTAGACCTTGTCACCAGTTAAGTTAAATTTGTTGACCTACTAAGTCACCATGACCCTAAGATGGTTCACAAAAATATAATTAGGTGTGCTGAAAATTGAGAGTTTCATTACAATTTATGTTATTCTACTTGTGGAAAAAATTTGGGTTGCATTACTTAATTTGTTGTTTTATTTAGTCTAGTTTATAAACCAATATTTGAGGACAAGTGTGTCAAGAGATAAGAGATTACAAGACTGCTTAGCCTATGATTCTGGGAAACTAAATTCAAGAGTTCCTTAATTAGCACAAATGTGATGACGGTTTTTGCAGATTCCATTTATCAACTATAAAATTCATGATGTGAAAGTAAAAATGCTCCTTGACGTTCAAGAGCATTGCTAAATGTTGAAGAGCAAGATCCCAGAAGACCAGGTCAGCTAAGGCCTCAGAGAGAGGACAGGTGATCAGAGGAAAGGCTATAGGGATGTACTGAAGTATAAACCACACACATACAAGCAGATTTGAGTTTCTAGTGGAAAACAGCTGTAGATAAACCCAACCATGAAGCCTTCCAAAGTGAAGGGGGCAGGCTTTAATACAAAGAAACAGAGTCACAACCAGCCATGGCCTTAGAGCTGGCTGCAGGAATGAGCTACAGTCACGTTAGAGCCCTTCTTCAGCTACACTTGGCGGTAGCACCACATGGTGTCACCATGAAATGCGGAGTGCTGGGGCAGAGTGGGAAAGGTACCTGTGGGTAATACACTCCCTATTGTTGAGCTTTCCTCTGTAGTTGAGTAGATTCCATTTTGCTTCTCTCTCTGAGTGGGGTAATTTCTACCTGCGACCTATAGCAGTGTATCTACAAATGCTCATTGAGTAATGCACACAGTAGAATATTTCTGACTACATACCTATAAGCCATGAAGCCTTTTGGAGAACATAGAATGCCCGATAATGACTTCCTACAGTAAACTAAGTATTTTCTCATATTTGTTGATTTGAAGGAAGGAGTAAGACATTAGCTATCTCACAGTTTCATATATACAAATTTTTACCCTATTAATTTTCAATCTAGAGCTTTATGATTTATAATTTCAGTTTCCTCATAGGTATTTTAAGAGCTCAATAATACATTCTCCATTTTAAAATCTGACACAAAGAGAACTTGCAGGGTATTCTATGATAAAAAGAATAAAAGATAGAAGGAGTTTTTCTGACAACTATTTTTAAAAATAAAACAACTGTTGTCTTTGCTGGGGGAAGTAGAGTATAGGGGACTAAATCTGAACAGAAAAAAATACAATAAAGATTAAATTTTTTAAAAAAAGAAACATCACAGAGCAATATCCTCCACTGTAAAGTATTTGGAGTTGAGTTCATTCATAATGAATAATATGTTCAACTATTTATATATTTTAGATCCACTGGGTGTAAGTAGATTAAAATTTAAAATTTTCATTGTGCATTAAAAATATGAAACAACTGCTGCTTAGACCAGGAAATTGACTTCATTTTCAAATTCCTGGAACATGAGACATGAATTTTTGTGAAGATTTCATTGATTGCTTACTTTGGTATGTATTTTGCTTTGTATTTCAATAGAGTAAAAAAGCCATAAAGAATATCTTACAAAAATGCACCTATTTACCAGCCCTAGAGCCATTTCTGTATGATGCTCCTCCCAATATTCTGAAGTATGTGGTTGGACAGTTCAGTAAGGTAAGAAGTGCTCTTAGCCTGGACGTGGGGGAAGAAAATGAAAATGAATCAACTTGTTTCTTCTGTTGGGTCAATGTTTTCTTCTGTAAGATGAGGCAGGGTTCTCCTACTTAACTCACTGATTACCTTGACAAGGATGGAAATGTACATTAATAAAATTCACACTTCCTTCTTCCTCACAATTTCTGTACCATCTTTTTTTAGTGTTCTTGGGGAGTAAATAGTAAGTCAACACATAAAAACCTCATAATATAGATAATTTATATCGATAAGTAACTTTTAGCAATTTTCCCGGTGTCTGTTAGTCTCACTCATTTGGGAACACTGCAAAGATCTTTAAAAGAAAAGGAGAAAGGTCTCTGAGCCACTAAAATATTTTCCACAAAGTCTGTGCACTTACTGGAGATGCTCTCAGACAGTCATTTGAAGTTTATTGACCTATTTTATGAATAATTTTAACAAATGTAGCTGTTAAATACAGGGATCCGGCACAAATAGTGCCCTTTTTTTTATTACAAAATCTTTTATCACAAAATCATAAGCATGTCATTCTGTAACATAACAATATCACACTCAAGCACACAATATGACATTTTAAGTGAAAGTTCAAATTAAAACTATAAATTATTACACCCATGTTATTACCCTACCAACCACACTCAAGCAGGCCTTACTTCTGCTGGACCCTGTATTACTTAGATTATTGCAGATTAGAATAGTAAGGTAGGAAGGTCAAGCTGCTAGCAGTGGGCAGCAGCCAGCAGGACTGACAACTGATAGCAAAATCTGAGAGAGAGTGACTGCATGGCCACAGCCATTGGTGGCCAGGATGGTGACCCTAAGCCATCAGGGACTGGTTAAATTGTGCTCGGGGGGTTTGATTTAAGTATTAAGTTCAATATTTCTGCAAATAAAGAACAAAACTATGTTGTTATAAATTATAAGTTATAAACTAGTCTTTACAGTTAAATAGGTCCAATTTTAGATACTCATATGAAAGATGCTACCAGCCTTTACTTCTCTGAACTCTTTCCATAATCTCCAACAGTTCGGTCGACGGTCAGACACCACAGCCACTGGGTAGCAGATTTACATTGCTGAAGCTACTTCAGGAGGCAACTCTGTACATCAACACCTGTGTTCTGTCCTCTTCCTTCAAATAAACACACAAAGAAAATAATTACCCCCCCCCACAGCTAAGTAAGAAACTGACCAGCTAAAAAAGGGGGTACAGTAAGGAGCTGAGTGGATCATCTATAGACTCAATCATCAGCTCTTGGAAATGAGTAGTTGACATTATTTCTGAAAGCTTCATTTTAAATCTTTTAGGCTACTGAAATGGTCTAGTTTTATTGAACTTGCTATAAAAATGAACACTAATCTGAATTAAGAATTAAAAATCAGTCACTAAAGAAAATAAAAATAAATCAGTGAGATTTGTGAAAGGTTAGATAGCCAAGATAAAATAAAGACAGTACCTCATAATATGTACTCTTAGAAATGTACCTTCAGGAATATTTGCTTCAGACAGAATTTTGTGTGATCTTCATCTAAGGGTACCAGAGCACTAGAAAGAGATGAGAAAGCAAAGCAGAAGGTAAAAAGATAGCAGTTTAATGTGGGTGAGGACAGACATAGAAGGTATGAAGACTCTCCAGGCCAAAAGATATATTTAAAACTGATATATCTGTACACCATTCCATTTTTTTCAAATATATTCTAGTGTAATCTTTTTGTCCAGATGATGTATATTAACACTCTATTAGCCACATCCTTTTTGAAGTTTTAAGTATTTTTTAAATGTCTACATGTACCCTGTAAAGCTTGGAGGGATAGACAAAAAACAGTAAGACAAAGTTCTTCAAGGAACTTCATAATCTAGCTGGGGAGCATAGAAGAAAAAATTAGAAAATATTTCAATGTGCTAGACTTCATAATAAACCTTTTTATAAAGAAGGAATAAGTGAATACAATTTGAGGCACTCAGAGAGGGCTTCAGTGCAAAGTACAAGTGAAAAGAGCTGGTTTTGAAGAAAGAGTAAGGATGGTGGGGGAAAGAAGGGATGTTTCTGTCAAAAGGAATAGTAGCAGTGACCAAGAAGAGAGTGGAAATTCCCACCTTGTGAACTTCCTTCCTTGTCTGGTCAGTTGTTGTCCTGCATAATTAATTTCTACACTGGTTCTTCCCTCTCAGCACACAAACCTCCACTGTCAAATACGGGGACTTTCATTAGTTCTCATTGGTTGCTTCTTAAAATCTTCTCTTGGATTTGGTGATTCTTTACTCTCCTGATTCTTTTTCTATCTCTTTGACATCTCAATTTCCTTTTTCTGCCTACTCCTTAGTATGTTCATGCATTTGTTAAACAGTAATTGAGCATCTATTAGGCACCAAACACTAGAGAAATAAATGAATGAATAAATGTACAGTTTCTGTCTTCATGACATTTATGTGTGACAGACACATACACTGATAATTAAAATATTATGTGGCAGGTGTACCAATGGGGTTTAACAGGATGCTACGAAAGAAGAAAAGTACCTAACTCATCCTGGGATAAGAAAATAGGGGTGTTCCAGAGAAAGTTTCTTAAAGGAGATAAAACCTGAGCTGAATCTTAGAAGATAAGCAAGAGTTATCCAAGCAAATGGGGGTGGGAGGTACATGGAAGGTGGAAGGGCATTCTAGGATAGGAAACAGCATGGGCAAAGGCAAGAAACGACCGGCATGCACATTTGGGATCGAGATTGGTGGGAAAGGAAACTGGAGAGGTACTTAGTTGCTGGGTCTCAGAAAGCCTTCTGGGCCCAGTTAAGGAGGTTGCCTTTAATTTTGTAGGTAGTAGAAAGATTTTAAATGGCTGTCAGCAACGAAGGGACACCACTTTCTGTTTTATGTATGTGAGTGGATCTCCACTGCCTTTGCTCATGTTCAATGCCTTTATTCTATCTGCACAACATAAAAAGTTCATTTCTAAAAAGACTGAATTTTACTTCTAATCTCAGCAAATTTAGGTTCATTATATTACAGGCACATTGGACATAAATACTGTTTTACATTTCCTCAGATATAGTGTTGCTTTTCAGTAGTAACAATCCAACTTGGCTGACATTTTGATGTGCTTCACTTTTCAAGGTGCTGCCACATGATAGCAAAGCTCGACGACTTTTTGTAACAAGTGGTGGACTTAAAAAGGTTCAAGAGATAAAAGCAGAATCTGGATCTCTTCTTCAGGAATACATCAACAGTATTAATAACTGCTACCCAGAGGAAATAGTAAGGTGGGAAAAACAGACTCTTAGGAGGTCAAAATTATGATGTGTTTTTCTGTTTTCAGATCTAGATTTTATATTTACTCTGTCAAAATGTGGACTTTGAAATACTACATGAGACCAATGTATGCCTTTACCTCTGCTCTTGCTCACTGTATTTCCCTCGTTAAATAATGTTCTGAATGAAACACACATCTCCAAGTCAAACTGCAATGTCATTTAAAACATTTCTGTACTAATTTAAGACATGCTTTACAAAAGACTACCCAAATACACAGTTCAAATTAAATTAATCTTTAATGTGAACCTGATTTAAAGAGAGCCTATAGATTCTGATTTTCATAATACCCTGCATATTATTATTATTGTTATTAAACTTACATTTATATTAATGGGAGTGTTACAAATAGAAAAGAGATATTTAGTATCAAAAAGAAAGTTACAAACTATATTTAAAAGGAAATTAAATAAATAATGTTGTTTATAATATGCAGGTGCTCCATAGTAATGCAGCAGGGAGCTACTTTCAAGATTAATTTTTTTAAGTGAGGTTTATTTGAAGAGCATTAAACCTAAGCCTCAAATCTTGTAACCCTAAAATAGAACTATACCACTAAACTCAAAGGTACCAAGGAGGTAACTTTCCTTTTATTATGTGAAAAATTCCCACAACACATGCAGAATTAAAGGCCATATTTTTCTAATCCTACACTTATTCCTTAATTTCTCTGATTAATATTGGAGAATATAAATTTCAATTTTAAAACGTATATAAACTTATAAAAGTTATATAA
>PVJI01021299.1:0-27333 GCA_004026765.1 Micronycteris hirsuta
GGCTATTGTTGTGTTGACTGTCATTTCTTTTTATTTGACAATCTAAGGGAAAATAGGTCAGTGGCCCCGACTAAATAGTCAGGTACTGCATTTGTCAAAAATTCCTGTGGCACACCAGTTGGAAGTTGCCAACCTAGAGGATGGACAATGGACTCTGAAGTCCGGCCGCCTGCATTGAACTCCTTTCTCCATAATGCACCATAAAAGATTTAATCTAGTGTACAAAATATGCTCAGTTGCATGGCTCGTATATGGACTAAATAACATAAATCAAGTAAAAGTGTTTAGAATAATTTTTGGCACATCATAAGTACACAATCAGTGTTTGCTTCTAAAATTTTTCAGTCTTTCTGGTTAGTGCATCTTTTAGTGACACGTTTAGCATTTTGCAATTATTACCCTTACTATGTACAGAGGTGTTTAAAGTGGATGGAATTATTTTAAAGTACCCAGTTAATATATGGACCATTAGTACATCTTTGTCTTGTTGACCTTGTGAAATTGTAGGGGACATTCTGCAAACTGAAAATTTAAACTAATTTCTTTAGCTTCTAACTGTATGCTTAATTCTTTACAATGTAAAGCTCATATATCTGTTGGCTTCTCAACCCTACATTTTCAACAGAATACAAAACATACTTTCAAAATAATAAATTACAGCTATTATTATAATTCTCAGTTGGCCTGAGATCTCCGTTAATAAGCGTTGCCACATTCTTCTCCCTTTCTGGGCATCCATGACTCAAAAGTAAGAATATTATCCTTCTCTCCGGACACTGAAAATGTTAACAAGTGAGGTCACTGGTTGCCCTTTGTTCCGTGCCTGGGAAACAATAACGAAGATAGAATGCAAATGCCCATGATTTAACTTAATCCTCCCAGCAGCCCTACAATAAGCAACCGATTTACCCTCCTTTATAGATGAGAAGACCAGGACCCAAGTGACATTAAATAACCGAACAAGGTCATTAGGTTAGAAGTTGGAAGAACTAGGATTAAGACTTAGGTCTCCTTTCTCCAAAGCCAAACATCTTCCCCAAAGATGCCCAGCTTCTCTGGTATTGTTGTAGAGTTTAATAGGGGTGACTCAACTTTTTCAGGCCCAATTCTGTGTGTTAGAATACCACATCAAATTTTTAGCTAGCATGTTATTTTATGTGATATTTTTATCCAGTCGTTTAAGTACATTGAATCTTGGTTTCCTCTCCTAAAATATGGAAATACTTTTCTATTAAACTAATAGAGTATAACTAGTACTTCAATATCACATGAAAATTTGTGTATTTGTTTTTTAAGACTGTAACTTATGTAGGTCATTTAGCACCCTAAAGTTTATAAAAACCATTTTACATTCTTAACTTCCTTATGAAGTGTGGATTTATTCCTCTACTTCGATAGCAGTCTCTGGGACAGCTTCTTCTGTAGAGTCTGTAGCTAAGAAAATACCACTTTGTTGATGACTGAAGCACTTCTAAATTAATTACAACCTCAATGTCTAGATCAGAGCAGCACTGAATCCTTGAGTTAGACTTTAGGTGCTAAGGAGATGTGTGCAATGTAAAATTGGCTTTTTGCTAAGCATTTACCATGACTTACTCTGAGTTTCTTCAACCTAAGGAGCACATGCCTTAAATCCCTGGTTATCATTAAACAAGAACTACATGAAGCTATCTCATTAACAGAAAGGTCCAATGTCATTGCCTTCATGTCACCATGAGGGAATGAGTCAGCCATTTGGTTCATGCCATTCAGCAACAACTAAGACCTGCTATGTAAGTATTAGTCCCTCCAAAGCAAATAAGCTAAAGCTCAGTTTCTTGGGGGACATGCAGCCTGTTGTACTGACTTCTTCTCCATGCGTTATTGTCAGTTTGGTTAGGTAGCTGAGAAAATGTCATGTTTCACTCTGTTCTTTGAGGAAGAAGCCTCTCCTGTCTTCTTTTCTGAGTTCTAGGAGGATGGGAGCGGGTGCCCAAGCTTCCTTGTGTTTGGTGTTCACGTGATGGCTGTATGTCTCTGGGAAAAGCCCACCCGTTTTGAAGATTAAGCATTTGTTTCCTTAGCCTCCACTGAAACCATGTTGTTAGCCTTTAGAAAGATTAATACAGCCCCAGGGGGGTTAGATGGTTTCAATCTCTGCTGTCATAGATAAATGGCCACTCTCAGACACGTGGAACTGCAAAGCTAAAATATGCTCTTCTGGACATGAAAACAACCACTTGTTTCCCACTGATGCTGAGATTAGAATCCTCTCTGCTTATGAATTTTATGTGGAGTGTTCTCTGTGCTTTCTCACACTTTTTTTTTTTAAATTCTATCTTATATAGTCACTCTCTTTTTAGAGAATTGTCAAAATTCAGAATTTTTAAACATTGGTTGGGACAGTTCTTTTCCACTTTTCTTAAAACATTTTCTTTAATACCCCCCCAAAAAAAAACCAATATCCATCTTTAATAATGTCCCAGAAAGAAAAATAAAAGACACAACCCAATATTTGGCATTGAAAAATTAAGGTGAATTTAAGACATAAAGATTGTCTACAATTTGCTTGACTTTGTGATAGGTACTTATAATATGTCATCATGACATGTATAACTAGGCAAAATGCAGCAACACAAGTAAATAAAAAAGCAATACCACAAGGGAGAATAACCTTAGTTATCTGAATCTAGCATTAAAGATTGAAAGTAAGATTTAAGAGTAGGGAAACAAAGAATAAGAGAAATGGGTAAATTAAATCATTTGCAGATGGTTCTCCTCTAAAAGCAGAAGATGAATAAAATCTCTTTCTAGGGTCTTAAGTAATTTAAATGATATCAAACGTATTTCCCCCAGTAACAGGCTTACACAATTTTTGCAACACGGTAAGTTGATACTTTCTTTGGCTTTTGCTTTTCTGCACTCCCTTAGGATGTTCTCTGATGATTATTTCGTTCTGTCTTTATTTTCTTTCTTTCTTTCTTTTTTTTTCCAACCCCCTCCGGTTCTCTGAGGAAGTATGTGACCATAATCTGAAGCTTCGCTAAATGCAATAAGGCAAAGATCATCAAAGTTTGATGGCACTGGAGTGTCAATGCTTTGGATAAGAAATTATCCCACTAACCAGCCAAAAGGAAAGAGAGGAAAACAACCCACAAACTCCTGGTGTATTTATTTTTATGAGCCCCAAAACCCTTATTTAAAGAAGATAAAATGGGAATCATCGGATGAGTATATTTGAAGGCGGAATCTCACAGGCAGTCGGGACTGGTTTTGTTCTAGGCATGGGGTTTGCTTACCCGGGAGGGAAATACACAATGTCTACCAACTTCAACCTGAAATGAGAGGTCCCCTTTTTGATTTGTTCCTGTAACAAAAGGTGCAATTTAAAATTTAGATTTCTCTAATTGGATATATGAAAGAATTGAAATGAGTTGAATGGATTCTGGGTTTTAAATATAAAGCAGAACAAATAATGTTTTATCTTGAAGTCTCAATAACTGAGGTTATTACAAATATTACATTAAATACATTCTATATATCTATACATAAAAACCTATGCCTTTACTTAGTGTTACCCATTGTCTTCCTTATTACTCTACTTATATCACTTTTACTTTCCGCAAAATGTAAACATTCATGCTGGGACTTGGACATTTTCTCTCTCTCTTCTCAAATTCAGATGGATGATTTTATCATCATGGACTAAGACGTTCACTATTATGACATGCATAAATATACCAGGGACATCCAGATTCACTTAGCTTGGGCATGGTTAAGATTTTCCTTGTTTTCATTGTAAAGTAAATTATCCTGAATCCAAATGCAGATATTGCCTGTTCAGGTTTTAGATTGCCAAATATTTTTTTTTGAAATTGTTGGATTTCTTTTTTTGTATATAGATGAAGACATTGATGTATTCGGAGGTCGTCTTCATTCAGTTTTCCTACCTAATATATTCTTTAAATTTACTGAGATAGCCAGCAAGCAGAATGTCTATTGTGGTAGACATCCTGAGGGCACCATTGTGACTGCAGACGTTTTCGCAGCAAGATTTGAGATTGCAAACCCCATTCCTAGTGCCACATTTCACCAGGAAATTGCAAGGGATTCTGCACGTATAAAAAGGCCCTTTTCGGTTATTTTACTTCTGAATGTTGTGTTTATCTACAAATAGGATTTTAATGATGATATTACTAACTATGATAGGCAGCAAGGCCCACAAAGCAGGCCCGTAAAGGATTTCACTTTCTTTGTTTTATTTCACTGCTCTCCAGATTGCTTCTTTCCAGATTTCTAATGTTTTTTCTTTCTTTTTTTTCTTTTAAAATCCCACTTAAGGATGGTGCTGTTTGCCAGATGGAGTCACTGAAGAAAAATTAGTAACTTAAATAAAAAAAAAAAATTAAGGGATTTTTCAAATGTAGTGCTCCGTAGTCAGAACTCGAAAGCTAAGCAAATGGAGGCATTAGAAGGCCTTTATTTTGTGTATTGGTTTTCCATGATGATGTCACAAGTTAATGGGAGGAAAAGAATAGAAGTCAAGTTGTTATTTACTGTGTTTGTCTTTAGGCATTCATTTTCTAAGCAGCAAATACCCAAGCAATGCTTTTGGTGGAACATTTTTAACCAATAGTTTTGTGACCCATCATGTGGCACACCAAAGACAGTTCACCAAAGCTTCATTATCATAATGTGTGGTACTTGATAAACACTCAATTAGTGTGGGGAAAAGCAAACAAAATTAAATTAAATAATCATATTTGATGTTAAAGTGATAAATCCCCTTAGAGACGGACAGATTGTTGTTGGAAGTCAGAGGCACAGAAATCATTTCTCACTGTGAGGATCAACTGGACCACCTTCAATGAAGGACAACTTGGACTTCTGTCCTTTGTGACTTACTCTCCATCCCCCATATTTTCCTTTAGTGACCTCATCTCTTCTGTTACCACAGAAGATAGATGCCAGTTAGTACTGAGTGGGCATCCCCCTCTTTGAATTCTCTCCATATCTAACTCAAATGCCTAATGGAAGACTTCAAATTTTATGAGGCCCAAACTGAGCTCCTCACACCTTCCTTTTATACACTTCTGTGTTCCCTCATTTCTATACTCCCCTTCCCCACAATCATGTCTACCCCTCTGTGTTTTTCTTACCCTGTGGTCTCCTTCTCTCTCAACCCTTTCACAATCCACCACTAAGTCTTGACCAGCTTATCTTTCAGATATCGCTCCCCTCCTTTCTAGCCTACTTACACAGACTGGGGACCACCCATCTCTAACACAGGTTACTGGGTCATTTCTCTGCCCTTGGCCTCCCCCTACCACATCATTCTCATCACCATGGCCACCCCCCCACCTTTTTTAAAAAATACACATCTAATCCTCTGGCTCCATTTTTCAAGGATTTTAATGGTTCCCATTGTTAAGTGAGCACAGACTCCTCAGCATAGCCTAGAATTCCCCAAACTATATCCATTCTCTGACATTTTAACATTTCCTCTTGCTACTTTCCCTTCAGCACCCATAGTAAACATCTGTCCGCTTTCCACTCGTGCATAATGGACTCTCTCATCTCTGGAACTTAGCACATACTATTCCATCTGCCTGACATAGTTTTTCATCTTACCCACCTGCGATATTGTGATTTATGGTGAAAAATGTATATTTGGCCTTTGTCCCCCATTCATAGCTGACAGCTTTCCAAACCATTGGAATTTCTTGAGTGATAAGAGCAAAAGAAACATCTTTGTCATAATATTGTGTCCCTTGTCCTTAGTTCCTGAAAATCACTCCAGAGCCATAAAGATAAAATGGGTGTCTTGACATTCATAAAAGGCCCTTTTACACTCCAACTGGTTTTATGGTAATGAGGTGACTTTTGGAAATCACCTAAGGATGGGGGCTAATTGCCAAAAGAACAAATCATGAGATCAGAGATTTAGAACATTCAGTCCCATCCTCAACACCCAGGAAAGGAGAGGAGCTGGCGATTAAGTTCAATCATCATGGCCAACAATTTAATCAATCATGTCTGTAAAATGAAACTTTCATAAAACCCCCAAAGGACAAGGTTCAGAGAACTTCCAGGGTGATGAACACATGGAGCTTTAGGGAGAACGGTATGCTCAGAGAGCATAGAAGGTCTCTCTGCCCTTCCCTTATACTTGTTCTATGCATCTCTTCTGTCTGGCTATTCCTGTGTTATATACTTTTTTTTAATAAAGGAGTAATCTAGTGAGTAAATGGTTTTTGTGAGCTCTGTGTGCCACTCTAAAAAATCAATAGAACCCAAGAAGGAGGTTGTTGGAACCTCCGATCTGTAGCTGGTTGGTCAGAAGCACAGGTGACAACCTGAGTTTGTAACAGGTGTCTGCAGCGGAGGGCAGTCATGTATGACTGAATCTTTAACCTGTGGAACCTCATGCTATATCCAGGTCGATAATGTCTGAATTGAGTTGGACTGTAAGACATCCATCTGGTTTCAGAGAATTGCCTGAAAAATAACTTCAGCTAGCTCTTCCCTATTATTCAGAACTATCTTCTGTATCATTTCTTCCAGGAACCACTGTGATCCACTATCTATCCCTCAGTCTTGTATAAGTACCAAAGCACTCCATCTTTACCCTTACATGACCATTGATGAAGTTAACTGTGGTTGTTTTACTTTTCAAACTACACGGTTGTCTGTCCCCACCTGATGGTAAGAGCCACAAGGGGGGATTACATATAATATGTTTCATCTTTGTTTCCTCAGAAACTATTCTGTGAAATAAGACATCAATCATGTTTTAAATAACCATGGATAGCTTCAAGATTTGCCATTTGAACTGAGCCTTGGAAGATAGAAGGCTATACAAACTATAGCTAAGATTTAGCAGAAGACATTCTCCTGCAAGGAAAAGAAGAGGCAAAGTCCCACAGGCAGAACCATGCACGCTGGGTTGTATGGACCACCATAAAGTCCAGTGTGGCCATCTGTGGCCCCTGACAGGTCTTAAAGGGAGGAAACAACAGCTGCTGTCTGACTGTCACAAATGTATTCTTTTGTAGAAAAAGAATCTCATTCTAGGAGTAATTCTTTCAGACTAAAAAGTAAAACCCGTAATTCTAGAGAAGCAGCTCATGCACAGCTCTCATGGTTGGGATGTGCCCTCAGGAGGAGGCCCAATAGCAGTTGAACAGCACTGGGAGTCTCCCTAGCAGCAACCATTCCCTTCTCCTTCACCCACACGCGCAGGCGCCCTCCTCCTAACTCCAGTTGCTCCCCAGCCACCCCAGCTGCACACGGGCAGTCTTGAGCTGCGGTGGAGAACGAGGGCCTGGCAGCTGCGACTTCACAGCTCTCCACTTCCCCCAGCAGCTGAGTGTGATCAGCCTTGCAATAGCATATGGAGGTCCTTTCACAGGATATTTTTTTTTTTTTGTGGCAGCAGCTGGGAATTTATCAGTTTGGAGAAATTAGTATTGAAAGGAGAGGACTGGTCAACACAGCTCAGGGGGCAGATATGTTCTTTGTCTTTCCCCTCCTCCTTTTCCCAGTGTAAAAGCTCAAAGGAAATACATGTTGCATGATTTCCTATTATAGAGAAAAGTGACTTTTGTTTCCAAACCAATAATGTTAGTGATTCCTTAAACAAATCACCTATACCACATCCTTTTCTTTAAACATGCAGTATACTCATTTTCAGGGCTCAACACCATCATGGATTCCTCTGGTTCCAAAGGAGCAGCAGGAGTAGAACATGAGTGATAGAATAGAACATCCTTTGGGTGAGACTTCATGACGGAGGCAGTGTGATGCTTTCAGCATCTAGTAAGTGCAGGGTTCTGTGTGTGATGAAGGCACCAGGCGACATCTTTTTATTGAGAAACCTGGAAATGCCTTTTGTACTATTAACAGTGAAATTGCAGTCTTTTGTGATATAAACTACTGATTGTTCTCTAGCTTCCTGCTATTTTCCTCTTAGGAATTTTGCATTCATACATTTATTAATTATTTTTTATATTCTTTGCATTTTATATTATTCCAGGAGGTTTTTTTTTTTTTAATTTAAGAATTTATTTATTTTTAGAGATAGGGGAAAGAAGGGAGAAAGTGAGAAAGTGAGGGAGAGAAACATCAATGTGTGGTTGTTTCTTGTGCGCCCCCTACTGGGGACCTGGCCTGCAACCCAGTCATGTGCCCTGACTGGGAACTGAACTGGTGACCCTTTAGTTCACAGGCCAGCACTCAATTCCCTGAGCCACACCATCCGGGGCCAGGTCAAGAGATTTTAATTTATTCTGTGAATTTCCAGAATTGAGTAAAAAAAGTCTGTATTTCTTTACCTTTATGATCACATCAGCATGAATTTTGCTTCCTTTAGGAATTCATGGAACCAGGAGCTCTCCAGTGGTACAGTTCACCTGTAACGTGAAATATTTGTATGGTAGTATATATGTGGGTGATGCTTAGGTTGTGCGTTTAGGCCTCGCCTGGGAACTTGCTTAGGGCAGAACCTCAGTGGCTCTCTGTAGTTGCATGTTCTGGATTGTATTCCCAAAGGAATGCTTTTGAAACTTCATATAATCCTTGTAGATCATCCAATTACTGAGTTTATTCTCACACAGAAATTTCTCCATATTTTTTCCCTTTGACTGATTTTCTCTGGCATAACTATGGAACTGAGAAATACTATAAGGCCAGAGCCCTTTTCCTTTAACTTCCCAAAGAGGAGAAAATAAAGCTATTGAACTCCTCATATGGCTCTGCCATCATTTATGAATTAAGATATGCTTTAATTTAAAAGTAAAATGCAGTTATATTTGTATATTTATAGTGTGAAAAATCATCATTTGAAATCTATATACAAAAGAGAAATTGAGAGCAATTTTTGATCATTTTGACATAATTTACTTTTTAATGATACTTTAATGAAGCCATAATCTAACATACTATTCCCATTTCCAACTTCACTGGCATCCCAAAACATTGCATGCATGTTGGGGCTCAGTTCTCTTGTTCTACAGGAACCCGGTTGGGAGGCAGGGCAACAGGAATCAAATGCAAGTTCCCGAATTCTAAGACACCACAGTTTTTCCAGGGTAATAAAATGTAAGGGCTACTCTCGTAGCAGTCCCATCCTAAACTCCAGTCATGCAATGTTTCTTAAACTGTCTTACATTAGGAACTCTTTTGAATATTGGGCATAAGTTGAAGCTCTTCCCTCTTTCCAGAAAAGTTTAAGCAAGATTTTTGAGAGATTCACAGGCAGGCCCACTTACAGCCTCACTGGTGATGCAGAACACAACTTCCTGGAGGTGGTGCATATACAGATACAATGTGAAAGGCACCCCCTGGAGGTGTGTGATGGAGGAGCCCACTTCACAGATTATTCAAGCCTCACCTTCAGACCCTCTAGGGGTCGGTCCTCAGTAAAAATTCCTAAGTAATGATTTTCCACCTTAGTCACAGATCCCTGGGCCAGGGCAGGGCCAGGGAAGAGGTTAGCACTTTCCTTAGCAGGCCACCTGGCCTCTTCACAATACCTCCCACCACTAGAGACTAGATAGAATCTAAACTTAGTACGAGGCACCTCAAGCTTTTCTCCTTATCACTTTCTAGCCTCCTATCCCTGCCTATGCTCATTCTCTGATTTTGCCCACTATTACTCACAAAATTATATTTCAGTAGTACCAAACCACTAATCATTTTGCATATATGTCATATTGTTTCAATCCTCTGCACTGCTATTTTTGTCCTATACACTACTTATAAATACTGTTTTTTACAGATTTCATTTATTAATTTTTAGAGAGAGGGAAAGGGAGTGAGAAAGAGATGGAGAGGAACATCAATGTGTGGTTGCCTCTCACGCACCGCTCCACTGAGGGCCTGGCCCACAACCCAGGCATGTGCCCTGGCTGGAAATCAAATGGGCGACCCTTTGATTTGCAGACTGGCACTCAGTCTATTGAGCCACACCAGCCAGGGCATCAATACTGTTTTCAAGTTGAAGCTCAAGTATTTCCTCTACTCTAAAATTGTTCTTATTTTTGGGGGGTACAGCTTGCAGAATTTTGTTCTATTTTTTTAGGTTTTCTTTCTTTTTTTTTTTTGTACACCTCATTTTTTGATTACCTACATTCTTTTGAAGTAAATTTTAAGGTATCTATCTATATCTCTATTTCTATCTTTATCTCTATCTCTTCTAGGAGATTAAAATTTCATTGAGTGAAGAGTCAAATATGTTTACCATATTATTCCCAATATTCAGTATATTGAGTCCACAAATATATATGCTGAATCACCATATGAAGAGATGCATTAGAGAATATGAGTGAGCAATAAATGTGTCATTTCTGTTAAGAACAAACTTCTGAGAAACTACACCACAGAATGTAGAACATTTTAAAGAGTTGCTAAATAGCCCAATTAATATAAAGCAGAGGTTACAAAGGATTCTTTAGGATAAAACATCTCCATTAGTAAGAAGTGTGAATCATAAGACACACATATTCTATCTCTTTTGGATCACTGAGGAAACATTAGGGAATTTCCTTCATTTCCCTTAATTATCTGGATAATAGAAATGATATTTTGCCCAGGTCTTTTTTGCATAGTGACTGCTACATTGTGGGTTCCATATAATGACCACAACTATGCATTTCATCTGTACATGCCCTAATGAAAAGAATAAATGAGTGAACATTCTGTGTGTGATTTTGAGGTACTCAGTGTCCAATTTAGTCTGTAGCATTGATGAGTCAATCAGCTGAGCCATAAGGCAGCTGCAAATCTGGATAAATGCACAAAATGCTCAATTTGTTGGCCATATGTAGACATAGACTCCGTGATGAATAAGCACGACTAACCAAGCCTCTTCTTATATGGAGGATGTGCATGCATGTTGATGAGCCATAAGATCCTCTGCTGACTCAGGAAAGCAGAAAGGAAACACTAAAAAATCCATCTTTTAGGGGGGAAAAAGCATACTAACTTTTACTAAGTTTCATTTGCCTGGAGGTTTAATTTATTCATACCTGTTAAGGACACAAAAGCCATTCTGTCTATTGACTTCTAGAATCAGTAAATTTATTACTAAAGATTTGTACATGGAAAATGTGGTCAATGGAGACAATTCACTACTGCAGAAGGTCAATTGGACACATTAATTGGACACATGGCCGATTCTCTAAAGCATGAAGGATCATTTTAGAGACAGCATTACTACTTGTAGTTAAATAGACAGGTAAATGTTAAAAGGGCAAACAAATTTCATTCCCCCAGGCAATAGCTAACGGCCAGGAGACCAGGAAGTTAGCTCATATTTCCTACTCATCTGTCCCGAGCCCTTTGATTGCTGTTCTGTGGAAGTAAAGTTGTTTCTCTGTGCCCTCTAGCAGTCTTTGGTCTCAGTGGCCTTGGTCCTGGCCTGGCCCAATGAATGCCAGGCCTGCTGTGAACAGCTGTGCTCCAGCTGTATCATGGCTAGGAGAGCGCCTCTTCTACAGATTCCAGGCCAAATTTCAAAATGTGAAAAATATGTCTTTAATGTCCTTTTAACCTTAATTCTTCCTTTATCTTTGTTCCTGTCAGGTTCCCTGGCATTTCACGACACCTTCCTCCCTCACAATTGCATCACTGCACTACCGAATTTCACCTAAGACAAGCCTCCCAAAGTAGTACCATAAGCACTTGACCCTTCTCTGCCTGTCTCCAACAAAATTGCCCTGTCCTTTGAGCTCTTGCCTATGGCATTTCCAGTCAGTAAGAACTAATCTGACAAAGTGTAGCAGATAAGTGTGGTTAGAAAGACCTCTGATTATTTGGGGATACTTAGGGAAAAAGGGATACTTAGGGAAATCAATAGGTGGTACGACAGGGTAGGGATTAATATATTTGACAAAGGAAAATTTGGAGACTGTAAATCATACCTTTTTTATGACTACGTTAATTTAGCTTGAAATTTGCTATTATCACAAAACAAAACACCGTAGAGATTTCTAACATACCTCAATTCTTACTTTGTCTGGAAAGTGTTCCCTGAATATGTCAACTCACAGTGATTCTGATCTAGAGATTGAAAAGACAAATAAATGGTAAATAACACTTCCCCATATGTGAGACAATTCCTCATGTTTCAGTGGACCAAAGAATTTGTAATGCATGTGCTCATTCACGAAGTTTTCTGCCCAGGTTGGATACTCAGACTATTTTTCATACATAACTCCATATAACTAGGAGCCATTTTTCTGCCCTGTGCTCCTGCTTTCAATGGGGTCATTTGAAAAAGGTACAGAAACTGCATTCTAAGCTCCCAAATGCATCTTGGTTTGCAGAAGGCCGGAGACTGGCTTCAGGGCTTAGAAATGTGATAGAGGGTGTTTCACCTCAGCATCCCTGAATCATAGCCAACTTGGGTTAATAGTGCCCAAAAGTCATTTTCTGGCCTCCTCACATGGTAGGAAGGGGTGGTGTGATGGTGGCAATTTCAGACATCCACCTCCCAGATGAGCATGGCCATATGGATGCAGAGCTGGAAGGGAAAATATGATGTGTTTGGAGGCAGCAGATATGAATGGGTAAGGAAGCAATTTGAGCCCAAACGCCAGTAAGAGCAGGGCACAAGTGAGAACAAATTGTTTTGCGGACACAGCTTATGGGTAGGGATCAGATCCCTGAGTTTTTTTTCTGGCTTTACCTCCATTTAGCTAAGCAACCTTGGAAACACTATTTTACCTAGAACTTTTTGAATCCATGTGTGTATATGTGAAAGAAGATAAATTTTTTTTAAATTTTTTAAAAGATTTTGTTTATTTATTCATTCTTAGAGAGAAATAGGGAAGGAGAAAGAGAGGGAGAGAAACAGCCATGTATGGTTGCCTCTCACATGGTCCTCACTGGGGACCTGGCCCGTAACCCAGGCATGTACCCTGACTGGGAATCGAACCGGCATCCTTTGGTTCCCAGCCCACACTCAATCCACTGAGCTATACCAAACAGGGAGAAAGAAGATAAATTTAATTGTTTATCCTACTGTTTCTTAAAACTCCAGAATTCTAAGGGAGGGATTCTTGAACAACATTTTGTTATCAAATAATTCTATTATACTTTGTAAATCAGTAAACATATCTATATCCCAGTTTTATTTGTTTATATGTGAAGTAAAAGGTACCCATAACTGCCATATAGTTTCCTCAGACAATCTATTTACTAATTCTATTAGTTAGATATATGTATATTACACACACACTTGTATATATGTTCTCACTCAGTCTTATCAAGAGTACTTTGAAGTATTATTATTCTCTTTAATGGATGAAAAAACTAAAGGTCAGAGGACATAACATTCCCCAATGCCACAGCAATGAGACTTCAGGATTTTCTGACATGAAGGCCAAGGTCTTTCATGGCAATACACCAATCCAAATGCATGTCTAAATTCCATCATAAACATAAAAATGGCACCATCTCTTCTCTTTATAAGACTTATGAATTATCCATGGAATTAACATACAGCACATACTATAACATCAAGATGAAAGACATTAAGAAAAATATGCATACTACAAAAAGGCTCAAAGGCTAATGGCAAAATCTGTTAAACAATAAAGTGTCATTGACAATCAAGATTTATGGAGATAAAACAAAAATACTTACTGTTTACTAAGCACCTACTATATGTATCTGTTTCTCTGATTAGTACAATGAATATGGTTTTTAGTTTAGATACACATATGCTCAGACATCCTGAACTATGTATTAAGTAATGCTGTCTTTTTTCACATGATAAATTAAAGTTCAGAAAAGTGAACTGACTTGCTGAACACTCACAAAGCTGTAGATCCAGGATTTAAATTACAATCAATATACTACACAGTTCCTGATTTTTTCATCGGGGGCCAGCTCTGTTTAAAAAGATCTTTGAGATCATCATGCAAGAGGGGCAGGAAGCTTTCCATGTGGAAGCAATAGTATAAGGAAATGCACAAAAGTTAGAATCTATCTAAGGAAGAAAATCTAGAATCATTTGCCTCTCAGAAGACTTATCTGTTGGAAAAAGGGGAATCATAAAAACAAAAGGCTAATCTTTCCAAAGAAAATGGAGTTAGTTATGAACTAAAATTATAAAATGCTGATGAAAGAAAAAAAATACCTGAATAAACGGAAAGATATACTGAAATTATGGATCAGGAGACTCAACCTGGAAAAGCTTTCAATTTCTCCTAAATTGATCTATGGCTTCAATGCACATTCTATCAAAATCCTGGCAAGATTTTTTTGTTGACATAGACAAATTGATTCTAAATTTATGTGGAAAGACATAGACCCTGGGTGGGGGAATATTTTTAATAAGATGGGAGGAATCACTCTTCTCAATATTAGGGCTTACTGTAAATTTATGACAATAAGGACAGTGTGATATTGATGGAGGGATAGATACATAGATCAATAGAACAAAATCAATAACCCAGAAAATACCTCCCACAAATATGCCAAACTGATATTTGACAAAGGTGCAAAAGTGGAGGAGGAGGAGGAGCTCTTACAACAAACAATAACAATAGCAGCAAGTAACTATCAAAAGGATAAATATATACATAATAGTACCTTGATTTAAGCCTATTACCCTTTTAAAAATATTATGTCAAAATCAGAATGACTTAAATGTAAGCATAAAACTATAAAACTGTTAGAACAAAGTCGATCTTGAGGATCCATGGCTAAACAAAGTGTTCTTAGACTTAATGTGTTTCTATTTCTCTGAAAAAAAATTGACATACTCTGTTAAAGAAAAGATTGGTAAGTTGAATCTTATAAAAATTAAAATCATTTGCTCTGTTAAGGAGCCTGTTAAGAGGATGAAAGATGCTTTGCATTTTGTAGAAGGGATAAAGTCGTTAGATACTTGCCTTTGAGACTCCATACTTTCCACTCAAAGACAAGTTGTTTTGCTTTGTCCGGGGGGTTGTTCTCTTTCCAAGACCCTTCAAGACCACAGGTATCAGACTATCTGGACTGACCCCACTCATCTTGCTGTAGAATATGTCGACAAGCATCATTTTTGGTCAATTCATTACATTTTTTCTATACCAGACATATTACATATTCTGTCCTTTTCTATCCCCAAGCAGAGGTGGGCAGAGAGTTTGACCCTGTGAAACAGAGCTTGTTTTTTCTCATCAAGCAGCTCTTCTTCATGTTCCTATATAGACCAGCAATGACACATTGCCTTGCCTCTCATTGCAAAAATAGGGCCTCAGAGATTTGTACATACATCCCAAATGTCACATATTAGAATTGATTACACCAACACAATTATTAGGCTTTAAAAGACATAATGTGTTAAGCTTAGTCAACTAAAATACTATAGTCTATGCGCAATTAAACCTCTCTGAGGGGATTAGGTAGAAACCATTTCAATTTATTCATTCTGGAGTGTTGTGCCGGAGTGCTACAAACAGGAAAACAAAGAAACTGCTGAGTGAGCATTTTTGAAATCCATCAACAGAAGAGTTGATTGCCTTGGGAAAAATAAGGAATAGCACCACGTTTCAGCCACCTCATGTATTTAAAAAATGCCATGCCCTCCTCTAAACAAGCTGGCTGGCTGAGTCTTGCTTACATGTACTCGAGGTTTTAGAGAACTTGTGTTTTTAATTCATGTGTTTGTTCTCCTTATCTTTATCGAGGCTGCTTTCAACAAGCCTCCAAACAAAGCTATGTAACAACAGCAGGGTTCTGCCTTATGACCGAAACTCACCTTGTGGATTGGTAATTTTATGAATATGAATGCCTACTATCATTTTTGATCGGGCATGGAAAACTTTATAAAAGTGTATTTTAAAAACTGTTGCATAATTACACAGGAAACACTCTGATCTGTACATTTAATAGCATCATTTTTTTTTTTTTAGTTCCCCTGGTAAGAATGTAGGCCAGAAGTGTGGATATGCCTTCTAAGTTCATCTTGTTTTTCTGGTCTCCTACAATAATTGAGACAGTAAGTTTGAGGACAGGGGATCAGGTACCTATGAACTTTCCAGGAGGATTTGACGTATCACATAAGATGACTGCCAATCTTTCTTGAAACCTACATCTTAATTACAGGGATGATGTGAAAATACTCAAAAAATAAGAAAAATGACATACCAAGTATGCACTTTTAAAATATCTGCAGAATTATTGAAATGGGATAATGTTATTTCTGATATAAAGGTTTTCTGAGAAATATGGTAGAGATATGAGAGTCTCAACACTTGTAGTGGATTTTTGCAAAGAAAGCTGACATTTGATGTCTTTATTTATTGTTTTCTATGCCTTTTGATTCCTTTTAAGCATGTATCTATCCCCCACCATAGGCGTCCTTCATGTGCATCAAACTTGAAAATAATGTTTTACTGAAATATAGTCACCCTCACATGTTTATGTACTTTCTGTGGCTGTTTTCACGTTGTATGGGCAGTGTTTAATAGTTGTGGCAGAGACCGCGTGGCCCACACTATTTACTACCTCAACTTTCTATAGAAAACATTTGCCGATCCCTGTCATGGAAAGAGGTGACACAGCCCTCCAGCTGTCACCAGCAGGTCATATCAATTGCAGAGCCATTGCCAGTGCAGCCAAGTTATGTTGAGAAGAAAGAGAGATTTTTAGTGTAATTTAGCTTTAAATTTTAAGACCAGCTTAAAATGGGAAAACTGTAGCATTTCACCTATCAAAACCTCTGGAACTCGAGGTTATCCAAATTGATGAATTCCTGATGAACAATACCATTACAGATCTTATTTCTTTCATCTCGCTGCTTCACCATCTTAACCTTGGCACCTTAACTATGCTCACCACTGAGGGTCCTAAGACAGTGGACAAATTTGAAACAATGCATGTTCACGTGGAAAGATCCAGGATCATCATAAAGATGTATTTATCTTCACCCATGTTTTAAAAATTAGTGGATAAATCTTTCTCAGAGACCCATCAGCGAACTTTCCCTTAAATATTGTTGGATAGGTTTTAACTTCTCTCATTTTGTCCTTGATCATTAAAAAAATATGGGGATTAAAATTTTTGAAGAATGTTTTTTGTAAAAAAGAAATGAGAAGAAGTCACAAGATAACAATGCCTCCAATGTTGTATATGGTGTGTAGGATACGGACTTACGAACATGGAAGAATATCATGGCTAGTTCTCTCTGTCCATGACTGAAACTATGGTAAATTTTAGAAAATATTCTAGAACTGTACATATTTATTACATCCCAAAATCTCCCTTAAAAAAACACCAGCCCCAGATTGAAGGGTACCCATGGGTACCCAGCACCCATGTCTCATTGAAGGGTATTGTGAAGGACAATGTTCCCTTGTACCACGGCAATTTTATAGATCCTCAGAAGAATTCACACTAAATGGGGTTTCCACTTTTATTTTTTTATGATATTGAATAAATGTCTTCATCTAGCAGGTGTATTTGAACAATTAAATCTGTCCAGGTAGCATGTGTAAATGCCACATTCATTCCAGGCTGTTCTTCACTGAACCTCTACTTGCCAAGAACAAGAGAAAATGTGTTTTTAATGGTCCTCAAATGGCAATAAATAAAGTAGGCATTTCTTCAAATGGTCATTTATTAATTCTCTAGTACACCTGTATTTTTTGAACTCTAATAATTATTTTAATACAATTTCAGAGAGAAGAATATTCAGAGGTCTCAGAACAAAAATTCCTTATCTCGAGACATGTAGAAAAGACTTCTAGAATGAATTTGTACATATTTTAGTTGAACTTATTATATTTTTATGTTGGGCTTATGAATAAAAATAATTAAAGCAAAGGAATATGATCACTTTGATTTTTAAAGCCATTAAAAAAGCTCAAATGATTGAAAAATTCTTGGTGGCTTTTGATTTACATATAACTAAGGTAACCATTACAGGTAGCTAGCTATATGTAACTCATTAGAATGAATTTTCTAAAATACATATATAAATGTGATCCTGTATTATGCATACACATGCTATGCACATATATACATAAAACTATTTTATGTAGATCATATTTAAAATGTTATTCTGTTAACTTTATAGGAAGGCAATTTTTATTTCAATTAGAAATGAGGGGAATTGGCATGCATAATTTTATTTAAGACTTTTTCAGGTTTTGATAGTAGGATTAGGTAGATAAAAATAAAATGGATTGCAAAAGATAATTCCTTTCTTCAAATTCTGAAAAAGTTTGTAAAAACTTTTAATTTTTTATCCCTTAAATGTTTGGTAGAATCCACCAATGAGATCAGCTGGGCTGCTCTTTTCTTTGAGGGAGACTTTAAGTTATTTAATAGATATAAAGTTATTCATATCTTATATTCTTCTACTTAATTTAGAAATTTGTATATTCTGACAAATGTCCTGCCCCACGTAAGTTGTTACACGGGACCTAATATTTGTACATAAATCTCTTTGTTCTATTTTTAATGATTATGTAAGTTTATCAGTGTTCTTTTTGTCCTGTCATTGACACTGCACCCTTTTTCTTTTTCCGTTTTTATGATCATAGTAGCTGGAGGTTTATCAATTTTATTGTTTAAAAAACAACTTTGGCTCTATAATTTACTACTTGTTTATTTTCTAGTTTATTCTTTTTCTTTATTTTATTATTTGTTTACTCCCTTTTGGATTTAATTTTTTTCTAAGTTCTTGAAGTGGAAGCTGAGAACATTAATTTTATGTATTTGTTCTGACATATGCATATAAAGCTGTATGTTTCCCTCTAAGCACGGCTTTAACTCCATCCCACACATTTGCTTACAGCTTTATTAGAATATAATAATATACCATAAACAACACACATGTAAACTGTACAATTTGAAAAGTTTTGACTTAGTATACACCTGAGAAACCATCACCACAGTCAAGACGATGAGCATAACCGTCACTCTCCAGTGTTTCCTGATGCTCTTTCGAAATCAGCCCTCTTACCTCCAATGTGTCCTGCCACTAAGCCACCACTGATCTGTTTCTGTTGCTGTAGTTTAGTTTTCACATTCCAACATTTTACATACATGGGATCATATAATATATACTTTTTGATTGGTATGTTTCAATCAGCACACCCTTGTACTTATTTTTAAATTCATCCATGCCAGTGTTTGTATCACTAGTTTATTCCTTTTTCTTTTTTTAAAGATTTTATTTATTTATTGTTAGAGGGGAAGGGAGGGAGAAAGAGAGGGAGAGAAACAGCAATGTATGGTTGCCTCTCACACGTGGCCCTCACTGGGGACCTGGCCCGCAACCCAGGCATGTGCCCTGACTGGGAATCGAACCGGGACCCTCTGGTTCCCAGCCCGCGCTCAATCCACTGAGATACACCAGCCAGGGCTAGTTTATTCCTTTTTCTTGAGTAGCATTCCATTGTATTGATATGCTACAAAGTATCTATTCATTAACCTGTTGATAGACATCTGGGTGTCTCCAATTTGAGACTACTATAAATAAAACTGATGTATAAATTAGGATAAAGAGTAATTATATGGAAATATGTCCATAAATATTTATCTTGGGAAATACCTGGGAGTGAAATGACTACAGCTTTGCTAAACTCACTTCAGAGTTTCAGTAACTTTTCTGTGCAGTTTAAAGTGTTGGTAAATTTTTTTCTGTTGGGGGAAGATAACTACCTTAAGTTTTGTAGGTACTATAACATCTTTGGCTCCTCTCGTCCTCCTCCTTTCCTTCATCCTTCTCCTCTTTTTTCTTCTTCATATCTTTAATAATAAAGATTCTTAGCCCTGGCCAGTGTAGCTCAGTTAATTGGAGTATTATTCCATAAACCAAAAGGTCACAGGTTTGATTCTTGATCAGGGCACATGTCCAGGTTGCAGGTTTGGACCCCGGTTGGGGTACGTACACGAGGGGACCGATCAATGTTTACCTCACATTGATCTTTCTCTCTCTCCTTCTCTCCTCCCCTTTCTCTCTGGAATCAGTGGATATATATTTGGTAAAAAAAATAATAATACTAATAATAAACATTCTTAGCTTGAGGGCCACACAATAAATAAACTGTTTTTTTTTTTTAACCTAGATTATTATGCCATTTGAGATTAATGATAGTTGTATTCACTTTTCAATCTGGATGATTTTAACTTGTTTTCCTCTTCTTATTCCTGTTTAGAGTTTCTAATGCAATGTTGAGTACAGGTGTTAACACTGGACATTCTTACCTTGTTCCTGGTCTTAGGGACAAAATATTCAGTGCTTTTCACAGCCCCTTCTATCAGGCTGAATGTTCTTTACAAAAGTAAAATTAAAAGATAGAAATAAATGTAAATGTTATATTTCCTTCCTGTGACAAAATAAATTTTACTGCACAATGCACTTTAATGACCATCTGATTAGAAAATTATGTGGACACAATATAAAAATCATGTCATGTTCACTTGAGAAGTTAAATTTTATATATGGTAGGTCATCATTTATATGAGAAAAATGTCAATAAGGCCACATTTCCCAACTAAATTTTACATATTGTATTCAAGGGCTTGAGTTATGACCTTTCATTCACCAAAAGATCTTATATATCATGAGGTCTTTAACCACAATAAGGTAAAGAAAATGAATACAGATGTTGTCAGTTTTGCAATGCCTACAACTTCGGAGTTGAAACGGCGTGGTTGATACATACAGGTGTGTTTCATCAAATTCTCTGCCACTCAATCTTATCCTGTCCCAGCCTGGTCAATTAGTGTGCTATAAAAATACATGAAAAAAACTTGTTTCAGTAATTATCATTGTCACAGATTAATAATCGTGCCTTTACTCTCATCATGCCCCACCGAAATGGTAGGCACTGTCATGCCTTCTTGTTGCTTCTTTTGATCACAGTATCTTTATTCTCGATCATACTTGGTGAAGTCAAACTCACTTTTTAAAACACAGATCATATAAAATGACCCTGGATTGTATCTACCCATCGAACCCAGGCACAGTAAGTTGCTACCTTTTCCATTTTCCTACAGGTACCTTTTTAAACAGTGTATGGCGCTGAATTATATGATGTGTTTGTATGTCCACTCACCACAGCGAAATCGTATGCTCTCTGTTGCAATAAGGCCTGAAAACAGACACTTGTTTTCTTTGAGCCCAGTATAGTGCACATAAAAATCAGTGATGAAGTTTTTCAATAGTGATGGTTTTAATTAAAAAAATAAAGGAATGGTGAATTTTGTCATAGGAGATGTCAAATTTCCTGATTTTTCAGAGAAATCAGACATTTGAATTTAATCAGAAATCCTCTTTGCTCCTTTTCAACTTCACTTAGAAAGAAACTCTAAAGAGTAAATAAAAATCTATAACCACTCTGCAAAGCTGTCAGTGACCTTGAACAGGACACATAGATAAGAGATAAGAATCTGAAAATCAGTGGGACTAAACTGAGAATTGACAAAGGGCTGGCAAGAAAGCTTTGGCCTTGGACCAGGAAGAACAGAGTAGAGCTCCGAGTTAAGGACTGAGGGAGAAAACAAGAGGTTCCTGCTTAGCTGAGCTTGTAGCAGAAAGAGAGTCTGAGGAAAAGGAATCGGAGTGGGTTGAAAAGAGAAAAAAATAGACATTGTCAACTTTTAGTTTCTTTTTCTTTACTTCACTAACTTAAACATGGCATTATTCACATCAGTCAAAAAACTAAACTTTAAAAAACTTAGTTATTTTTTGAAGCTCTGTGACTTAAAGGTGTTATCTCTTTCTTTTATTGTTATACTCATCTGATGTGGAAGATAAGTTTTCAGTGGAAAACAAATTCAACTCTGAGTACCCGGGAACGTTTAAAACACACACACACTCACACACTTTGGTTAGAAATGAAATAATTCAATCACAAACAGCTCCTGTTCCTTGACAGGTCAATTTGATTGGCCCCTCAGCCTGACAGTAGGGAAATGACTGAAGAGGACACATTTCCAGCTCTAAAACACACCATACTTTATAACACTAAAAGAGGAAATGTGACCAACCGGGAAAGATGCCCTGTTGGCAACCTTACTAAGTTCTTGGGAGAAAAGCAAACCTATATGTTTGTTCTTTGAATACTTTATGCAAATGTGTTGATGTATATGCACATGTTGGTGGGAAAATGAATGCAAAAAGATGGAAGTTCCAATGAATGAATATGTTGAATTGCTAAAAGCAACATATTGCAACTTATGTTCCGAGAGCTCTTTGCTCACCATGAAATCCCCAAGCTGAACGTATTCAGAAGAAATGCAATAAGGTATGGAATAGTTCCAGGTTCAGATATGAGCACAGATACAAACACAGTGAATGCCGGAATGTGTATTTAATGCTGTTGTGCAATGTTGAGAAAATAAATTGGATGTTGTTCATGTTGCTAATGCAAAAACACAATGAATGCTGAAATGAAGTTATCTGCTGATTTTGGAATCTCATTTATCCCCTGCTGATTCATATCATCTGTTTTGGTGATACACGTGATGCAAACATTCATTTTGCGAATCCCACTCCTGAGTCTTCAACAACTTTACCCCAGCTTTTGAAAATTAGCACTAGTTCAAATACCAAGAGAATGGAGTAATTGATTTCAAGCTGGTTTAAGAAAATAATTTCTGGATTTGACACTCTGTGAAAATCAACATTTTAATTTTTTTAAAGAGCATGTTGCTTCTTGCACATAGTAGGCATATCAAAACATTTGCTTACAAAAACAAACACATACACTCTGTTTCTGTTCTAAAGAAGCTTAAAACACAATTGTAAGAGACAAGGACTACATCTTGTCTCCTTGACACCATTAAATTGAATTACAAAACCAAAACAATCATCACAGTATATAGCAATATGTATTTAGGTGTCAAGCACAGTAACAATCAATTGCTATAGGAATTTAAAAAATGGAAGTGTCATGGACTTCATATTATGGTGAAGGTTCTTGAAGGATTTTTATGGTCAGGCATTGAATTACAGCATAAGAGGAAAGTATGACTAACCTATAAGTCTGAAGGATGTCATTTCTGCTGGATCGATCCCAACAAAGGAATAGAGGTGAGCATATACTCAATATGCATGGGAAATTAAGCAAATATTTCCTATCGAAGTCTTCCTTTATTTTGTGTTTACTGTTTACATATGCAATTCTGGGCCTCTTGGTAAACTCTACATGCAGAGTACATTAGCTGCTTGAGGAGGGTATTTATACTTTCCTTTTGCCTACAGGATACAATTACATAGTTAAAATCTAGCCCACTTGTTTTATTCTTGACTTTAAAATAAGTTGATCCTTTAATTGCATTAAATAGATCCTTTCTACTATAAAATGTATTCACTGTACAATTAAGTTGAGAGAATCTGTGCTGTGATGATTGTTGGTTCCATAGCCTCTAAATTTAGAATGGTTTTGAGTCTGAAATGTAGTTTTTTAACACTTTTTAAATTTTTTCATTGACTAGAATATTTCAATTGAATTTTGCAAGTTAAAAAACCTTTCCCTAGTACTCCAGAGACTAGGAAATAGAGTATAGTGCAAGAAAAAGGGTGTCAGGTTTGATGGACAATTTGCAGAACCAGATATAACTTTTGGGGGGAAATCACATTTGATTCATTTTTATCTATTGTTTATACCTTGTGACATGATATCTGAGAAAGCCCATCTTCTGTGGCAAGTGAGTTTTGTTTAGGCAATCATCCATGTAAAGCTAAACATGCAGGTGATTTCCAAACCCTGAATATATTCTCACATATAAAGGTAGCAACAAGACTTGTCACTGGGGAAGACAAGAAATCTCCCTTCTACTGCAAACATAAAGAAATTCTGAATAAAATATGACATAGGGATTTCAAGTGGATACTGGGGCCTGAGTGAGATCAGAATTGTAAAATTGAACCTAAAATGCATTGAGGAAGTGAGGTCTTTGCATTTCTATAGGTCCTGAGACAAAGCCTAGGCTCATGCAAGGCATGGATAGAAACGGAGTCTCTTGAATCCACATGCAGCCACGGAGGTCTGTATATTCTTCAATTTTCATTCATCTATTAGACAAATAATGATTGAAGGTCTACTGTGTACAGCCTCTGGTAATATAGAAGTGAAAAAGAAGAAAGCAAAATTCTGTGCTTTTGTAAAGTTTGTATTCAAATCTGGGAGAAAAGAGCAGACGAAAATTAAGAAGTATACATTAGATTCTGATAGACGACATAAAGAACAAGTGAGAGATGTAAAGAATGTGGGTATTTCTCAAGTCTAAATGCAGTCACATGAGGAGCATTTTTTACTAAAGAAAATGCTGCATAATGACTGGGAGGAGGTGAGTCAAGAATTACAAAATATCTATGGTTACACCCATGCAGAAGAAACCACAATTACAAAAGCCCTCAGTCTGGAGCCTTCCAAGAAAATTCAAGAATGGTAAGGTGACCACTGTGGTCGAAAGAGAGGGCAAAAATATAAGAAAGTAAACTGAGAGTGTTAATGAACATCCAGATCACATGGATACTTTTAAAGGAGATAGGGGTGAAAATGGGAAGATTAATTTTGAGAATACAGTAGTCATTCAAGAGGAAGATGATAGTGGGTTGAACTAGTCTGTAACAGTAGAGGTGATAAAAATGCTAATCTTCAAGATATTGTAGTAATGTGAAGTCACTGAGAGTCGCTGACAGATTGAATATGAGCGAGATAGTTAAAGAAGACTCAGAGGTAACACCAACATTCTTGTCTTAGTACTGGATGGATGAGGTCATTAATTGAGATGAGGAAGACTGTTGAAAACGTCATTTTTGTCAGAAAAATAGAACTAGGTTGTAAGATATGCTAAGGTTGAGATGGTTATAAGAAAAGTAAAGTTAGTAGCTGTCAAGTGAACAGTTGGATGTATGAGCCTGGATTTGTTGGTAGATGTCTGGGTTAAAGATGTGAATTTGGAATTTATCAGTGTATAGAGAATATTTAAAGCCACTAGGCAGTATGAAATCAGCAATAAAATAAGTATAGAAAGATTCATAATTATTGAATCATGTTCTGGCCAGACTGTATCTCCTGGCCAGGGTAGGCTATGGACCGGATCCCAGGGCTACCACTAGGGAAAGATTCGTGCATTTAATGTTAGAAAGGGTGGGGTCTGAATGCATACCACTCATGTGTAGCAAAAAGCTTACATTGAGAAATTAGTAAGTCTGGCCAAGGTTCAGTGTAGGCTGTGAATATCCAGAGAGAGAAATAAAAATATGAGCCTTAAAATGCTTCCCTAGGTCAGGCATATGTGTCTCTGTAAAATGCCATAGCCATCAAAGGTGACAGAGTGGTCAGCATTTACAAACCAAAATAGGGTATCAGCAAGTCTAGTACTTAAAAAAAAAGGCAAAATGGATACTCAAAGAACAACATTAAGTAGAGCATATTATGAAAATAAATAAGTGTCATATTTGAAACATTGCCATTTATGAAAAATTTAAAAAATTATTTTCTAAAAATTGATAGATGTATTAAAAAGTAGATTATTAATACATGAAGCAGGGTGTAGTACTCTAGAAGATATATTTGAAGAAGTTATACTTAATGCATCTCAGGAAGATAAAGAGAATGAATATATAAGGAAGAAATGAAGAGAAATAGAGAAAAGGATCAACTTAAATTAATGAATAATAAGCATAGAATAAGAAAAATGAAATGATGAACAGAAAATTGCAGGAACTTTCCAGAATTGAGGAACGCTGTAAGTCTTCAACTTGAAAGAGAATCCAAGTGTCTTAAGAACTATAAATACAACTAAATCTACAGCTAAACATATCATGGTGAAATTAGAAAACATCAAAGAGAAAGAGAATAGCTAAAATCTAACCAAAGCATATTTAATAAGAAAAATAACTACCCAAGGCTAACAACTGTACAGACCTTAGACTTTCTCAGCAGCAATGATGAATGCAAGAAAGTAGAATAGAGTATTTAGGAAGCAGAGAAGACCGCTGCCAATTTACAATTAATCTACAATTGTATAGGTAGTTACTCTATTCTTCAGGAGGGTAAGGGAAATAAAAATATTCTCAGGCAAAGGCTGAAACAGTTTATCATACATAGAACTTCCCTGAAGATCTAATAAGAGGTTGGACTTCAGATTTTTGTAATTCTTGCATTTTTTTCATTTGTGTGTGTGTTTTATTTTTCCAAAGACTATGTAAAACCTTTTGGGAAATCTAAACAGGTATTTCCCTATTTAGGAGAGAGAGAAAGAGAGAGAGAGGGAAATAAAATTATTTAGGTATTTTCAATGCATTTGGCTTCAAAGAACAGACACATAAAATATATTAAATTATTATTTAAAAAAGCCTATGTAGGACTTCCTAAGATGGTGGCATAGGTGAATGCACCGTACCACCTCGCACAACCAAACAAGGGAAAAAATCAGAAATCTACACATCCAAAAACAGCCAGATCTGACAGAAAATCAAATTGAGAGGAAGTCCGACAACCAAGGAATTAAAGAAGATACATTTATCCAGTCTGGTGAGCCGGGAGGAGCAGGTTGGAGGGAGAGCGCTCGATGACCCCGCAGCGAGCAGGTGAGCAGACGGCAGGACCGCGGTTGGAGGGGCAGTTCCCGTGGGGCTGCAGCACACCCAGACGGGGGGCCTGACCAAAGCCCGGCCAGCGCCTGACTCATCCGGACCCAGCAGGGCCGAGACTGGTGGACCACGCAGGTCCTCATTCACGTGCAGAGAAACCGGGAGAGAAAGCAGGGCGCAACCCATCCGCGCAGATTGAGAGTGCCTGTGGGGGTGGAGTCAGCAGCGGGAGGAACTACCAGCCTCACAGGAGAGTTCACTGGGGAGACCCTCCAGAGACCCTGGAGCAACCCCCGGAGCCAGCGCGGAGGGGCCCGAATTGCTTGCAGGAGGTGGTGTGGGTGCAGAGAGCAGAGAAGGCACCATTGTGCGCTCAGGTCCCGCCCCCACAGGCTACATCACAGCACAACTACCGGGAACTTCCCTGCACAGGGGATCCCCAAGACTCCACCCCCCTTACAGTAACAGGCTCACCGAGGGGGGAAAAATGGCCCAAAGAAAGGAACAGATCAAAGCCCCAGAGCTAAACGACCAAGAGATAGCCAACCTATCAGATGCACAGTTCAAAACCCTTGTAATAAGGATGGTAACAGAATTTGACGAAAAATTAATGAAATTGCTTGAACAAATGAGGAGAGATCTGCAGGGAACCAATAGAGATAAGGAAACTGGGACTCAAATCAATGGAGTGGACCAGCAGAAAGAAAAAAACATCCAACCAGAAAAGAATGAAGAAACAAGAATTCAAAAAATGGAGGAGGGGCTCAGAAACCTCCAAGACATCTGTAAACGTCCCAACA